>JAOTOM010004809.1:0-232500 GCA_034440615.1 Ashinkailepas kermadecensis | reverse complement strand
ACGTGCCCCTTCCTCCTAGACAAATAATATGATATATGTATACATGCAACACCGAACATACCTTTAACATCGAATCCTCATTCTGACTTAAGCCCTCATTCTGAATTAATTCCTCCTTCTGACAGGCCGCCAGTACACCGCAAAACACAGCTAATAACATCGTGCAGCGCAGCTGCAGATGCTTTGTGCGTTGTTCGGATGCCTGATAACTGCGATCAGAGGCCGATTTCATAAAGAAAATATTAAAAACTGCAAAATTTTGCAAAGCTTCCCACAACCTAAAGTCTACTTTGTTTTAAAAGATAATGTGTCAGAGCGTTTCAGGGCATTTTAGCTTTTAACCCACTACTGTCCTCGTATGCACCATCGAAGGTAAAGGTAAATACCCAGAGGGCAATGGTAATTGTTACTTTTTCCCATTGTCGCTCGGGGTACTTACCCGCGGGTAAGGGTAACTTTCGATTGTGGATAGGGCACTGATGGCACTTGCAAAGGACAACACGTCGCGCGCCGATAGGAAATAAATAACTATAACACTTAAAGCAATCTCACTGAAGAACTGTCGAGTTGTGAAGAGCGTTGTCGCTCGCGCCGGAAGCCACAATGAGAATGACGTATAATAGAGCAGTTGAAGGGCGAATCAGCGACCTGGCCAACTTTTAACGCTCGAACGCATCAACTCAGCGCTTGGAGCACGAGCCGTACCACCGCGGCGATGCGCCTACACATACACCTCACACTGTCGGCTATCCGAGAAAGACGTACACCAATAACAGCGAAACAACAACATGCAGTGGCGGCCACACGGCCCACCAACGCGCTTAACTCATACAAAGCAGCTAGCCGATCTGAGCAGATCCCTAACAAGCGGTACAACCTCGCAGGCGCGCACCCAGGATTTTTCCATGGGGGGGGGGCCCGGACCGAAAAGGGCACTTGGCCGGCTCCAAAAGGGCACTTGACCGGCTCCAAAAGGGCACTTTGCGGCCCGGGGCACACTGGAAGGTTTGCTGACCGGGGGGGCACAGGGCAGGGCATAGGGCAGGGCATAGGGCAGGACACAGGGCAGGGCAGAGTTCACGGTACAGCACAAGACACAGGGCAGGGTACAGGGCAGGGCACAGGGCACTTTTAGATCAAAAGGGCACCTAATTGGGACAGGCATAGGACAGGAAAGGGCACAGGGGAATGTCATTTTTAGGCCAAAAGGGCAGTTTTGGGCCCAAAGGGCACCTTTGGCACAGGCGGGGCACATAAGGCAGGTGATTTTTTGGCTAAATTTGGGACATTCTGGCCAAGAGGGCACTTTTCGGTCAAAAGGGCACTTTTGGCCAAAAGGGCACTTTGGTCTCATGGGGGGGGCGGGCCCCCTGCCCCCCCTCCGGTGCGCCTATGCAACCTCGCACACGAGATGTCAAAGATATCAACACGTCTAAAAACGCTACATCCTCAACAGGCAGCTAAGAATAGTGTTCTCTTCTCTCTCTCTGAGTGTTGGAGCACGGAAGCGTGATCCGAGCCAGCGGGGTTCACTGGCGACCGGCGCGCAGGTCGGCCGCTCTCGAAGGTGATTCTGTCCTACAAAACCGCATTGTCCAACATTCATAACCTACAAAATTACCCAAACTGACCGCACCTAACCCTACCTACACCAGAGGTCCCAGCCTGTGCGGCTTCTTTGCCAGTTCATCAATGACAGCGTCAGTGCTGGGAACCTGCCTCCGACGCAAGGCCATATGGGTCAGCCCACCCAGACGCTCCTGCCCCATGGTGGAGCGCAGGTATGTCTTTAGTCGCCGCAGGCAGCTGAAAGTTCGCTCCGCTGTAGCCGTGCTGACTGGGATCGTGGCGAATATTTGGAGCGGACACGAAATGTTTGGGTAAAAGGCTTTCATCCCGGTTTGCGCGAGAGCCTCGTGACACGATTTGGGTCGTTCCTCCTTATCTTCTGCTGTCCATTTCTTAATCCATCTCTCGATCTCACAGTTAAGTTCCCCTACGGTGCCTGGCAGGTCCTCCTGATAGAAATCCACAGCTTCAGAGATCTCTTCTCGTGTTTCGGGGCACACGTAGCACGGAACCAGTGCTTATAGCTTTGCAGCTTCTCTCATGTGGGGCTGGAACCGATCATCTGTCTCACGGATCAGACTATCAAGGTATGGAATGTACAGACTGATCCGATAGTATGATTCTGGGTCTGTCACATCGGGCGGGTTGCTCCTGTTCCTCTGGCGTCCCGTGATGCGAGGAATTTCTGCAGGTTTGCCCAGGAGCTCTTCGGAATCCGTTAGCACCTTTCTGAAGTCTGCATCCACGCCATCCCGCAGGCTCTTAAGTACATCCAGAAGAGTGTCAACCTCACGAACACACTGAACTATGCCCAGATGCGAACTTTGTAGAGACTTGGAGATTGGCAGGAGAAGACCGGCAAACCGAGCGACAACGTTGAGTGCGACCACAAAGTCATCTTTAGATATAGCTGCGAGGAATGTGTCGGCCTTTGACGCAGCAGTGGCATCAGCAGTGGCATTATTTGGACTACTAAACACCTGCACATAATGACATATATCGTGGTTATTATTGTGCTGGTTGTGATGAGATGACTAGGAATACCTTTTGGGAAAACGAGAAAATAAAATATTTAACTGCAGGAGATTAACAAGGTCAGGATAGTTGCTGGGTAATGGCAAGGATACTACTCAACAAGGGTCGCCACGGGCGCCGCGCTCGCATAAGAAGAATATAGGACCAGGATAAGGGGATAAGGCTACCGATCTTAAAAAGGATATTTCAACACTTAATACACACAGCAGTGACAGTTGCAATACAATCGAGCAGTGACCTATCGAAACTACATACAATTAGATAAGATAAGACACATTGATGAATGACGAGACTAATTTGGGGCAAACAATTTGAAATCGCATCCAATTCCTGATCGCCACGTGGTGGGGAAGAATCACTAACATTTCGCCTAAAACTATCCTCTAATATTCATAACCTATAAAAACCATAATGCCCAAAACCGTAGCGTACAAAATGCGTGCTTTTGGCGATATGAATTACGTCCCACCAAAATACACCAAATTTCCCCGTAAGTATGTGTGTAGGTTAGGTTAGGCTGGGTTATTTTGGGTCATGTTGGTTTTGGTTAGTTTAAGTCAGTGTAGTTCAATCTAGATTGGTTGTTAAGTTATGAACGTTGGAGGATACGGAGTTGTAGTAGGTCGTGATCATTGGGCGTTGCGTGCATTAGGCGATACGTAACCGCCCCGCGTGGTCACGGCGTCGAAACAATAATACATGGCAGCGCTGCCACTTCGTAAATAGTTTCAAGGGAGTACTTACAAGACATCCGACTATCGATACGGACCAAAACTATAAAATTGTACCACATCGAAAGGGCAATCAGTCGGAACGGTTCGAAGCGGGCCCCTGGCCCTGGTTCGAGACAAGGCCCATGTTTAAAGCGGGCCCCACATTCGAGGTAGGGCCCTGGTTCTAAGCCGGACCTTGGTTTAATACGGGCCCCTAGATGAAAGTGGGCCCCGTGGTTCCAGACCAGAGAGTCCCTAGTTCGAGACGGGCCCCAGGTAAAAGCGGGCCCCTGGTTCTAAGCGGGCTATCGGTTCAATGCGGGCCCCTGAATCAAAATGGGCCCCGGTCCGAGGCGGGCCCTGGTTAAAACGGGCCCCCAGATTTTCAGTTGGTTCAAAGGGCCCCTGATTCGAGCCACAGATCCGCTTCGCGGGCCCCTAGCCAGGGCTCTGAGTAGGGTGGCCCACTCCGAGCCAGGGGCCCGCTTCGCGGGCCCCCGGCTCGGAGCGGGCCCCCAAAAAAATTCGGGGGGCCATGGCCCCTTACCCCCCCTGGTTGCGCTACTGCTAGGCTCTATTGCTGTTTAAACAACGCGTAAGAATAAAGGGCAAGCCTTACCAAGTTCGAAAGCCGTAACGCAAGCGATTCAGAAATAACGTTCGGAAAAATACCCTCACGAACATTCAGTTACGCTTCAGTTGTCCTTCCCCAACCGCCCTCCCCCGCCCCCTCCACAAGAACAAGGCTAGAATGATCGGCTAGCAGGTAGTACGGCGACTTTTCAGTTCTACCGTCATTGTGTGTATTGCATCAGCTTCTAATTATATTGTTGATGTGAGGTGAGAGGCATCCGTGTATCTGCAGGACTGCGTCTGTATGTACACAGCAGACCCCCCGGAGGGCGCCGTCTGCGCCTGGAGCTGCAGTCGCGGCGGCGACCACCGGCGGCTCAGTGCTCGGTCTGGGGGAGGGGAGGGGTAGCAGTGGACGCGACGGTCGCCGATCGATGAACCCAAGATCGGCCACCAGGACTGGCCGCCACGTGACTGACGTACCTTTCCACCTCCACCAAGGTCACCTGCATTGGCATTGCCAGCGGCGGTTGAGGAGATCTCGGCCACCGTCACCATCGTATGTCTATCGCTGACAATGGTTGCTGTGTGCACTCTCGTCGCACCCCTCCGCTACCCATGCGGTGGCATTGTTCTGTACGGGTCTGTCCCAAGTCGCAGCCGACCCCAGCTACGTCAGTACTGCATCTGCTTCATCGCGACATCGCACTGGCTCATCGACCACTTTTACAATGATGGCATGAACAGGGGTGAGTGAAACTGGGGACGAGTGGTCTGGGGGTAAGATGCTCGTCTCACAATCGAAAGATTGTGGGTTCGAATCTCGCCTGTCGCTGCTCTTTGCCCGCGACCAATCGGCGTGAGAGATGGGCGACGCTATATGCCTCAACGGTCGACGTGTCGTAAAACCAATAACCAACCAACAGAGGTGAAACTGGCCTGCTACTCGCCACGAACGTCAGTGACAGTTATTTGAGAAGAAAAAAATATCTCCAGTTATGGTGATAACTTACGGTACCGTATTATCATTGAGTATTGATTATATTTATCATCAGGCCGTATTGCTTCTTAACATGCCCAGTCAATGTGTTTTTCGTAACCATCCAGACATATACGTACTCATCTTGTTTCAGTGCATGTATCAGAAGCGAACCGAAGCAATTTAGTAGCTATGATCGAGGGGACAGGTGAAGAGGGCTGAAAAATACGCTACCATCCGAGGTAAAGTCCATAGGCTTTAACATTGCCGTGGTAAGCCCTATCACCTACGAACTGTCCCGTCCCCGTCCAGAGATTGAACCCGACGCAACTGTTCCGTTTTCCGGCGCAGTTTGTTTTCAAAGATGTGTACATACCTACATAATAAGTATTTGGGTACTGCTGAAGCTGAACTTGTGTATGTTTGAGTAAGAGGTGCTTCGTCTCTGAGAGTCAGGACAAGTATTATAAATATGGCCTTATCTTGGATATTGGACGCCCAGAATATTATTATATCCGGAAAATTATCCATTCCCGTTTTTCAAAAAGACGAATTGAGTCTGCCAATGACTGCCATTGCCTTGCTGTTTGATCATGATCATGGCCATCAACATGGCCATCAACTGTGAGCCATCATGTTGATGGCTCACAGTAAGACCCGTACACAAGAGTACGAACGCGAATTATTCCCAATAAACGCTAAAATGGAACAAAGAAGATCTTCTTTGATCTTAAATTGTTCTAAAATATTATTTTTTCCATTTCAGCGTTCATCGGGGATAATTCGCATTCGCACTCTGGTGTACGGGTGGGTCTTACTGTGAGCCATCAACATGTGACAGCCTGGCGGTGTCTGATATTGTGTAGGTGACAGGTTGGACACTTTTTAACCTCTGCATGGCAATACAATGGTACCATACCAACAATGATACCATGTTTACAGTAGTAGTTCACAGTAGTAATATAGCTATTGATAATAATAGCTTATGCTAGTATGATAATAATAGCTTATGCTAGTATGATAATAATACCTTAGCTAATGACGGCTTATGCATGACGTGGAAGGTGATCAAACGAGCCGCCCCAGCTGCAGTTAGTACTAGGCGACGGACTCCCAGTTGAGTTTGATGTTGATGAGTGTAGTTTCGCTGCATGGGAACGCACCCGAAGCGAACTGGTCGAAGGTGTTGAACCGAATGTGTAATGCTCGGTTTGTCTCTGCCGGAGCCTGTAGGCTAGCAACATCATTTGCACGAATGTCTTGAATTGAGGAAGCGGGTCGTGTCCACATGAATGCAGTCCAAGTTTCATGCACCTGACTGAGGCGACAGCTCATCTGGATGTCACGACAATCATGACATCAATCAGTTGAATGCTTTGCATGCTAGGGTCTGAGAATGTCGTATGTAAACTGGGATAGTCCACTTTCAAGGCCACTTGTGAGAAGCGATATATATATATATATATATATATATATATATATATATATATATATATATATATATGTATATATATATATGTATATATTTGCGTATGTTTGTGTGTGCATTCACATACATGTTGGCAGAATTGATGTTAGGTGTGTTATTTCCCCGGAGGTTATAGCTTTCAGACCTTTCGTACCAGCAAATGTCACTGGGGAAAACGTCTGTGCAGATAGCATATATAGCAAATGGCAGCTAATATAGCTTCAGGTTACAGGCCAAAGAGCAGAATCGACACCTTGCGAAGGTGTCCGCGCGTGATGCGGGGTATTGCTGGCAGACAAGCATGCCAGAATGAAAATATACCCACGCGGTTGCCTGTTTACAGCACTAAATATATACCAATACCATCCATGCCATGAACAGCATCGACACAAAATTAGCCATGCACAACTGGTAGCACATGTGTGAAAGCATATCAATACCATCAACACATACTTAGCCATGCACAACTAGTAGCACATGTGTAGACATATATCAATACGATCAACACATCATTAGCCTTGCACAACTGGTAGCCAATGTGTGCAGGCATATACTGCATTCGTAACCAGCGGCGTAGGGATGGAGAGAAGAGTCGCAAATCTCCCGCTTGAATTTGATGAAGTTAAACACTAACTTTTCAAGCATTGCAAAGGAGGAGCATACTTGATATTAAAAAAACTGGGAAATAGTTGCTGCCTCTCAAACAACTTAGAATCGATAGAAATAGATCCTACGTATCTCTTTGCAATAGGCCTGAGCATGATAGTGCACAAAATACGCGGTTTATGTCATCGACAAACGACGAATTGCCACCAAATTGTCGTCAAATAAGGCCCAAAACCGTCCACAACGCTAACTAAGCACGCAAAGCAAGTGCGGATGCCTACGCATCAGATGCACAGCGTAGGAAGTCCTGGTCATTAAAAAGAGGTGATAGAAAGCAAATGGGCTGTCCTAATTATCAACCAACGTAGGTTCAAATATGGCCGTGCATTGAAACACAGCCCAGCTATTCCGTCCGTCAGATATTTTCACTCACCTGGTGGCTGTCTGTCAGCCCCGTCCTTTGCTGGAGAAATGTCAGGACGACTGACCTCCATGCAATCAGGCAGGTCACGGCTCTAGTCGAGTGGCCACCGCCCACCCGAAAATCGCCGACGGCAGACGGATTACAGTGGCGGCCGCAGTGCCAAAGTGGTGCACGCACGCGACGAAGGAGCTGCCGCTGCCCAACAGCGCAGTCGCATGCGTCAGAGAATCGAACTCCTTGCCAACGGCATCTAGTGCTGAAGACACAAAGCTTACCTTGCCGCGGTGATCACCTGGAGGCTGTTTCACGCACAGTGTGCGCACAAGTCTGTGTTCAGCGATGATTAGTGTTCGTGCTTCGGTTACCTGACCTAAGATGGGTCAAGCCCAGGAGTGCAGTCAGAATTTTCTTAAGGGGAGCATAACTCAAAGAAAAACGTGATGAAACAGGGACCGCTTTCGGCGCTCGAAGCTCCCAAAATTTATGGTTTTGCGTGATGAAAATCTCAAAATTGCGTGTTTCATCTACTGTAGGTCGCTAGGGGGCGGCTCCCTTGGCTGCACCTCTGGTCAAGCCAGCCATTGATCATGATGACTTCAAATCGAAGGAAAGCAGTGGAGGCCTAAGACGGATGGGCTTGCACGAGTGCCCACCCGCCACCCACGTATTACCCATGGGTACGGGTATAGAATTTGAGAAAACCCCGAGTAACGGGGTAGGTAAGGGCTTAGTGTAATTAAAGAACAAGCGAAGCCACTGGAATATTTGCCTGTAATGTGATTATTTTACCTGGAGGTACCCTTCAAGCTGAAACATGAAATTATATGACGTAAACAGCGTCATTCATTTTGAATTCGTTTGAGGTATTATGGGTCGATGTGCGCCCTAAAACTCAAATAACGAATCAGCCCAAGGCCTATCGAGTCAGGATGGACAATAGCGTCAGCTGCTGGGGTGTCGTTTAGCTACATATATGACGCGTGTGACGATTGTGATCGATATCAGTTTTTATATTCTGTGTGCGTACCAATTTAGCCAATTACAGTGCATCATTTTAGTGGCAATAGCTTAATTAGCTTTCGCCGAAGCGGCTTCGAAATCCGTCGATCAATCGCCGAGTTTGCTTCAGCCAAATTCACCGGTTGAAAATGGTATAACGGCACGTGCTGCCAAACCAGCCAAGCTCCCGTGTGGGAGGCATTTGATATGGGAATATATATATATATATATATATATATATATATATATATATATATATATATATATATATATATATATCTATATACAGCTGTGTTATGCAGACTTGCGTTCCACTAAAGCTAGTCTTTTTATGGTCATAACAATTCTGCACTATACTTGGTTAACTTGGCGCGCGCACAGATAAAACTGATATCGATCACAATCGCCGTAAGCGTCATATATGTAGCTAAACGACGCCCCAGCAGCTGATTGCTATTGTCCAGGCCTGCAACCAACCAACGTATTATGGGATTTAACATCACGCAACTGCAAAATGATAAAATGAAACAGGTAAAGTTATGTGCGAAAAGACTGGAGATATCTCACCAAACCAGTGTGGCGGTCCGAGTCCTAACATTTTCAGATTGAAGAGGCGAAAATGGCAAATTAACATCAGCAGAGTTCCAAACCAGGTGGGTCTGGATTTCAAACAGCCATGTGAGCAATCTCTGGGAGGGGGGGGTGGACTGGAGGAATATGTCCCCTCCCAAATTCCTGAAAAGTGGTAATTTGTCCCCTGAATTTCTTTCGTATCCCCCCAAGCCTTAGCGAACAAAATGCCTGTGTGTGATCGCCGCAAAATTCTACTTAATCATTTGTAAATTGAAAATATATATGCATGAACATTACCAAATATATTACAAGCCGATCTAGTCAGTCAACGAGCTTCACATGCTATCTGTCATCACAAAATCTCCGAGTGGTAAATCAGCAAACGTTAGAAATTTCGTCTTCCAGGCCATTCTTGAATAACATGAACCTTGGCAAACTTTTTCTCTTGGGTGGATAGTTTTGCTTTCCGATGCACCAAGTATGGATTATCGCAAGGCTTTATACGTCTTAGGTTGCCTCCCCTGCGCATATATCAATATATCTTGAACAAACGTGACTGTCCAGGGCCTGGCACCCTTATCTCTCAGATATGGACCAAAATTGTTACATGGGGTTATCTTATGCCCTGAATCCACCTCTGCAAATATTACTTCGATCAGGTCAACGGTTCAGGAGTTAGAGTCTCGGGCATTTCTGGAAGGTCACGCTGCAAAGTTATGTTCGGTGGCCGATAATTAAGTGAATTATCAGTCGAAATATAAATATCCAGACATTTTTTAACTCGCAAGGATTCAAGGAATCCAATTATGATGATATGCTTAATATCTGATGAATAATAAAAGAGTTACCCCATGATCTCAGTTCACGTGAACTCCGGTGACCTCGATGCCAGTGATTTTTTTTGTATTGACAGAATGAGAGGACCATATTTTGGCTTGCTATCTAGCAAATAAAAAATAGCGTTTTTCGTATAAATCCCCATTTCGAGAGCGCAACGATATTATATATGGAGTCTTTCGAGGATTGAGCTACTAACTCGGCCGTCTCTCCGTCCAAAATTGAGATGCAGTTTGATAACACGAAGCAACATGTTCTCTGGCATTGTATGGATTTATGTCTTCACATGTACTTATTTACCTCCAATATCCAGTTATCTATATAAGATAAAAGGCGCCTTCTGAGGTCAAAAGTGGCAAATGGCCTCAACTGAACTGTGGTCGGCATCAGTAGCCTGTGTTTTGTTATATCCAATTATTTATCTGAGTAAATGCGTCTCAATTTCGTTCGCCGAGAACACTTCCTGACATCTGTTAATGTTTGTATTCTCACAGAAAACATGATCCATGCGGATTCATGGGGGCAATGTATACACCATGGTTACACAGCCATTGTATGCTAAGAACAGACATGTATCCAACTGAGAAATAAGGAGGTACATCACGTCACAACCATGCCCCATCAGAAGTGCATCGAACTACCGTTGGCATATTTCAAGGCATGGAAACGATCCAAAGTTTTTGTTACATGCCCAAAGACAGATCAACACACAAATCTGCAAGTAGATGCGGTAACAAACCATGTTTCACATGTGCACCTATTGTTTCTGTCTCGTGTCTAGCATGTCTTTGTTCACCTATCGTGACACTTTCACGGCACGTCCCTCGTCGTTCGATAATGCGTATACCAAAACAGTCGTAACATCAGCAGGCGAAAACTTGTGAAATTGTTGTGTTCCCTTGACGGCGAGAGCTTTCGCAAAGCGACCTGCGAGGCTTGCAGTGACCTTCTCCACCTCTTCCTTCGAGAACACTCAAGAGGTTAGGTTCATAGGTGCTCTTAGGTGGCTCCGTTCATCCCCCAGTGTTCCTCCCAAGCCCCAGAAGCTCCGTCCATCCCCCAGTGTCTTCCCAAGCCTCAGAAGCATCACAGTCTGGTCCGCTCTAGCTCTCAGGGGACCTCCCTACTCCTCAAGTCTTTCGGGCTGGCAATGACATTCTAGCTCTGGAATTGGCTCTCAGTATTCCTCACAACCATCGCTAGCCCTTAGGGACTCCTTAGATCTCAAGGGGCTCTGTTCGTCTCATAGAGACCCATTAGGATGCCTCGTGGGCATCCTAGTCCAGTCCCCTCTAGCGCTCAGTGACCATTTCCAATTGACAGGGGTCCTCTCCAGCTGGTATGGCCCTTCCCAGTCCTTAACAATCTTTCTAGCTTCAGGGGGTTTCTAGCTCTGCTTCTAGCTCATTGGCCCTCAGTATTTCTCACAATCATGGACCTAGGGACTCTTCTCAGCTCTCAGGGAACTCTGCTGGCTCTCAAGGGCCTTCTCATGCTGCTAGGGATCCTCCCTAGTTATCGACAGCTCTCGTGGTTTCAAGAGTTGTGAGGCGGGCCCTCGGTATTCCGCACCTCAATTGCCCGCTAACAGGGTTTTTTTTCCTCTCGAGCAACCATGTTCATCCATTAGGGGCCGCTCTCAACATCAGAAGAATCCCAGTCCAGTCCTCTTAGACTCTTAAAAGATTATCTGCATCAATCAAGGCCCTCTCCTGTTTGTAGGGGCCCATCGCAGTTCTCAATAGTCATGTCTAGCTCTCATCTCAGAAAATTTCAGATCTTAAATGGGCCCTCACTAATCCTTCTCAGCTCGCATGGGTCATGTTCATCCCTCAGGTGCCTTTTTCAGACCCAAAGAGCATCCCAGTATTCTCAGATCCTCACGTACCTGTTTATTCTTCAGCCAATTCCAGCTGAGACTCCTCTTTCCAGCTGATATAGGCACTCCAGCTCTCGGGCGTGTCCTCTCTTGTCTGCACGGCTCTTGCTATAGCCGTCAGGGTGGACGTCTTCACATGGCAAGGGCACTTTTCCCACAAGCTATTAGATGTACTTAAACAATTTCTCGGTTATAGTTCTGCCCCTCAGGGTGGTCGCCTGGAGGGCTCCATTGGACTCGACAGGGGGCGGGTACCCCTTCACCTCTTGGAAACGTCACTACTGCGTAGCAGTCCGGGCCCATCCATGGACTTAGGAGTCCTTTACGTAGCACCGGGCTTCAGTCCGGATCGTCTCCGAAGCTCGGGGTCTCTTTATCGTCCTGAGGCCCGATGTCAGCTCAGAGACCCTCTCCATCAGCGTGAACCAAAACCGACCCAGTGGCTCTGCACGTCCGGCCCAGGGCCCCATCCGTCGGCTCAGAGACCCTCTTTCACGGCTCAGCACACTCTCCGTCCGATCGGAATCTCCTCTTCAAAAGCCTGAGCCTCCTCATGCAAGGGCTCCTGTGCGGTTCCGGCCCTCATCGGCTCAGGGTCCCTTCATGCTGGCTCTGGGCTCTCCCCGACGACACGGTCCTCCAACGGCTAGGGGTCCTCTTCGTCGGTACAGGGGACATCCTTAGCGATCTAGGGCCTTCCCTGTCAAGCCGGGGGCCCTCTTTCAACAGTTTGGGCCATTTCCGTCGGCCCATGGGCCCTTTCTTGGCTTGGGCTTTGCTGACAGCCCGGTCTGACCGAGTTAGAAGTTCAATCCTCGATAATCGTCACACATAATAAAGTTTGCGCTCTCCAAACGAACATTTGAAACAAAAACTTCATTTTTATTTGTATATGTCAAGCAAAAATATGGTCCTTCCATCGTATCAATTTTAAGATTCAACGGGCATCGAGGTCACCGGAGGTCACATGACCTCAGATCTTGGGGTAACCTTTCATCATTTATCACATATAAAAACATATTAGCGGAATTGGATTCCTTGAAACTTTGAGAGTTCCAAAATGTTTCGACATATATATTTTGAATGATATTTAGCATAGTTATCGGCCACCGAGCGTAGTCTTGCAGCGTGGCCTTCCAGAATTAAGAGGCTATAACTCCATTGACCTGATCGAAATAAAATGTTAACACGAGGGTTCAGGGCATAGGATAACCCTATGCATCAATTTTGCTCAAAATCTGATATATGAGGGTGGACAATCACCCCTTTGCCTTGTCGAATTGTTCTAGAATTCACCCAATGTCGTTCGTTAAATTTATGAATATTATACAGCTTTGTGCATTACTACTTTTAAAACCGTCCATCATCCACACAATGCCAGGGAACGCGTTGGGATGTGTTATCAAACTGCACCTCGATATTGGACGGAGGGACTGCCGAGTTTGTAGCTCAATCCTCGAAAGACTTCAAATATGGTAAAGTTTGCGCTCTCCAAATGAGGATTTATAGAACAACGGTACTTTTTATTTGCTATATATCAAGCCAACACATGGTCCTTCCATCCTGTCAATAAAAAAAAATCACGGGCATGGAGAAGCTGGAGGTCACGTGACCTGAGGTCATGGGATTTTTTATGGTATGCTTTGATTATTCATCACATATTAAAACTATTGTCGGAATTGGGTTCCTTGAATCTTCGCGAGTTTAAAAATGTGTGGATATTTATATTTTGACTAATAATTAACTTAGTTATCGGACACCGAATATAACCTTGCAGCGTGACCTTCCAGAATTGCCCATTCCTTTAGCCAGAATCTTCGATTTTAGCCCTAATGGGCAAATATGCAAAACTAATACGCCATGAAAAACGAAAATATAAATCCTCTGGTGCGTTTCGTTGCATCCCTAAAGATAAGCAAACGCTGAAAGTTTTATTGAAATATCTTCATCCGTTAAAGCGTGGGACTGGTTGACATTTTTGGAGGTGATATTACTTGACCTTCAATAACTCGTTGACCGTAGATGACTTGACCTCAAAATCTTCACACAGCATGCGAAATTGACGTGAAGGAATGTGTGCAAAATTTAGGTGCTCTGCCGTGTGCCGTTTTTCTTAACTATCCGCGGGAGGTCTTAGGCAGGTGGTGGAAAAAGACCTACCCGAGACCAACAAAAACTTCACGACTTGAGAAATGCTGATATTTTATCACGGATACGTTTTCTTTACTCATTTTTGTCTCAAAGATGCATAATATGCCACACTTCGTATTTATTATCGATGAGACATCTATCGCCAAAGATTCCCTTGTTGTATGACCTCCAAATGCTACCGGATATTATTTTTCCGAATCCGTTGGTCGGATCGGGCTAAAACTTGTTCAGGCGTGACGTCCCTGTACGCCAATTTTGGTCCAAATAGAAATTTAGTTGGTGTAAAATTTGAAAATATTTGGTCGATCTGTCTTGGAACGCACCATGTGTGACGATGTAATTTTATTTCGGAACATCTGGTGGTCTGGTAAGCGAAACATCTGACCATGTTCATCCTTGCTGGCCTCAAAACAACAAGTACATTTATGCCTTCATTCTACCTGTAGGTATAATTTACATGGACGTACAGTCGAATCCCTATCGCAATGCAAGCACAAGCGTTTTTATCACGTGTCCTCGAAAACAAGAACATTTTCACAAGCTTCCTGTGGTTTCATTTTTCAGGTTCATGGCATTCCCTGCAGATTACACATTATTGCACATTATTGCATTGCATTAAGCAGTGCACAATAGAACAACGATGGTATAGAAGAACGAAATGAACCTCAGATGATGAGAACTTGTTTTTCCAACTGAAGGCTTTGTAGCTCTCCAATGCAGCGCTTGTAGTCCCCTTAACAAGGGTTGAACATTTTATGATCACCAGTGCCGTAGCTTATTTCTGTGTAACGGTGTAATTTTACTTCGGAACATTTCGCGGATACTTGCAACATTTACCGAATGTCATCAAACATGACTACGGTGCTGACTGACATTATTCGACCATGCTAACATCACGACAATAAGTACAGTTATGCTTTCCATCCACCTGCAGAGCATCATTTACATGAACGAACAGTCGAACAACTATTACAAGCCACTCTTTGCTGTCACAGTGCACGTAGGCTGTGCCCGGAAACATCATTTTCACAATATTCACAATATGTGACTTCATTCTTCACGTTCTTGGGACACTGCGCATGGGACACTGTACTGCACAATGCTAGGTAAACGAAAGCAGTTCAAACGGCGTCGATTTGGATTTGATATACAAATCAGTACAAACGGCGTCGATTTCGAAGTTCGCCAAACCGAATTTGGGGGTAAGCATGGAATCTGGGGCCGTGAGCACCTTAAGAATCGTAAAAAAAGTATCGGGAATTCCAACAAAAAAGGAAATTGTTTAGCCTTGTATTTTTGCGCGATGTGTGAAATAGGACGATTTCAGACCGTTTTCTGTGATTTCTGGTGAATGCAACGCCTAGTAGGGCATCAAATCTGGTAACATAAACGGATGAAACGGCTTGCATTTCCAGGAAATGCAATGCTATTTGCAATGCAATGCTTCCCGGAAATGCTTTTTGAGATAGTACATATCAATTGACAGATTATTTTGAGCAAGAACTCGTCTTGGCGCATCGCTTTGGCCTATAATTTTTTTATCGGTATAAGGTTTTTATATAAGTTCTGTATAAGTTGTTTAATTGTAGTTCTTTCAATATGGCATATTTCAGAGACTTCTGAACACGTAAAGATAGCCATCAAACAACTGAAAATATTTTCTTTGATGGAAAATCAATTTTGAGTTTAAACATTTCCGCAAGATGAATGTTATATCCTTGTCGATTTTGGCATGTTTTGTTCTTCAAAGTCCGCCGGAGTTCTGACTTTTGCTTCCATCACATTTTCGTTCCGTGTATCCTTTTCATTTCTTACGCTGAATTCGATTTAAAAAATCGGAGACCATAAATGAAGATTTTCAATTTGGAAATTTCACATAAAAACCACACCTCTGGTAATGCTGGGATCGCTCGCGCTTTCAATGAGGATTACCGATACTTCGAGAACATATTGTGTGATTCGCTTTGTATGGCGACGATAAGGATCGACACAGTGACTATCACCATTGCTTGTAGCGTTCATGCACGTCGAAACAAAAAAGTTAACCACGTCCTCTTTCCACCAGGCGTTTTGCGAAACTGATTTGTACACTGCTCCGGGTCTGCCAAGCCTGTTATCGTCTCCTCCCCAATGCCAACCATCTGTTGTCCGCCGTCCTCGACGCCGGCGCCTTTATCTCCGTCGGAACCGCCAACAGGCTGGAGAGTATTGAGCTATGTATGGATGGGAAGTACGAATATAAGTACGGAGTATGGAGAGGATGGGAGGGAGGTAATACGCGAGACAAACACCTCGACTTTTATTTGCCTTTAACACATAGTCAGCAGTCCACAAACCTGCCTGACACTTGATCGCTCATACAAAGTGATCCTCGTGTTCATGTGTGTAGCCACTGGGGGGCTGGGGGATATGTCCCCCCCCCACCGAAAAAAATGAAGAAGAAAAAAATGGTGATTTGTCACCCTAAATTTTTTCCTCTGACCCCACCCCTAAGCCTCAGCTACCTGAGTATGATCGTCGCAAAATTATACTTGATCATTTATAAAGTGAAAATATATATGCAAGAGGATCACCAAAAATACTAGAAATCGATCAAGCCAATCAACGTGCTCCACAGGTCGTGGAGCACGTTGATTTGTGCTGTCGTCAAAAAATCTCCGAATAGTAAATCAGCAAACGTTAGAAATTTCTGCTTACAGACCATTCTTGAATAACATGAACCTTGGCCATCTTGTGTTTTCGCTTCAGTGGAAAATTGTGCTTTGCCAGGCAACAAATTTGCATTATCGCAATGCTTTATTATAGTCTTAGGTTGCATTCCCCTGCGCATATATTGATATATCTTGAACAAAGGTCACTCTGGGTGTCCTTCGGTACCTTCAAGACCATGGAGGGGAGTTATGGGCAGCCTTAAGCAAGTACGTCAAATTAACGTTGGAATCGTATCCATATTCAGCGACGTGTTCGCCAGAGGCGTATTTGTATCGGCATCGGCATTCAACGACGGGTCTATGATCGTTCGAATCAATTACCACAAATGCCTCTGCTTGCACTGGACACGCTGGAAGCAACTACATAGGTATCACATTACCACCGTAACGGTCAAGGTTCAACGCAAACCGGTTTCTTCGGTTGCCTACCATGTTTTTTTTCTCGTTTTCACCCAAACCTGCCGAAAACTGGTATCAAGCCTGTGATGAACCATCGTGTAACATTTCAAACCGGTACATGTCAAGGGCAAACTTCTAATTTAAAGGTTAGCTTGATTTATTAGATGACGATATTGAAGCGATATCGACCGAACGCGTGGTTCGGTTGCTATCGCTTCAATTTCCATCAAATGGGCGTCATTGGACGTTGCTTGTTATGCGGTATCAGAAAGTTAAGCAATCGAATTATTTTTATAGGACAAAGGCCAGACTGATCATCCGACCCGCTCAATTTTCTTTCGTTTTCGCTCAAACCCATCCAAATCTGGTATGGCAATAATCAGTGGTGAACACTCGAGTAACATTTCAAACCTGGACATGTCAAGGTCAAAGATTTGATTGAGTTCTTCGATGACCTCGCGTTTCGTCGCTTTGGCTTCAATTTGCATTATGTGGGTGGCATTCGACGTGGCTTGCCGCACGGTATCAGAATGTTGAGACATACAAATAATTTAACAGGTGTCGAAGGTCCAGTGTGTGACAATGGTCGAAGGTCCAGTGTGTGAGAGTGTAACAGGAATAGGAGGATCAAATCTGTTTTTGTTTGCAGACGTTGTGATAGCAGGCGCTCATATCCTATATGACTACGAGCTCCCCCAAGAAATCCGTCATAACCTGCTCGGACGGCGCTCTCATCGCTGATTTTCAATTTATACCGCCACATTGCTGTTCCGGACATACAAAATATAGATATTATTTTCAAATTGTCCGCTTTCCTCCTAATGGTTCAACGGAAGTTGTTAAATTTGGAAGAGGAGCCTCACGTGAATACGCAACAATTGTATAACCAGCCTGAGTTCATAACCACAAGAGAGCAATTCTGTAATCAGGGTGGATCCAGGAATTGTCATGGAGGCACTTGCCTGGAAGGGCGCCATTTCTTTGGAGCGGCGCCACTGCGAAAGCACCTGGAGGGGCACCTCTGACTGCAAAATTCGAGGGGGCGCGATGCACTGGGTCCTTCCCGATATGGCGACTTTCCTTCCAAGTGGATGCCGTTTTCATTTCAGCCTCTGGCTGAAAAATTATAGAGGGTACACTGGAACCTTTTCAAAGGGGTGCCTTTTCATGGCCTGAGGGTTCCACATTGGCCCTCAGTGCCACACCCTTTATCCGCCCTGGTTGTCATTGCATCGAAATTTGTCCCCGTGTAACAGGAAAGCATGAGCAAGGTTGGTGCATGTCCATATTTACTACAATAAAACCATCGTCCAATATTGTATCTTTTTCCTGCTACAGGAGGGCAACGTTTAACATACTTACAGCATGGCTCTATGGTGATGGTGAAGTCGGGCCCAGCACATACGACATGAAGCTAGATGTTCGTAGGTAGTGATAAGGAGTGGAACTTGCTAATTTGCTAAATTGCTAATTTGTCCATAACAGCCGCTATACGTGGAGGGCATGTATCGTGAAATAAATAAATAAGTAAACAAATTTTGGCGGAACATTTTGTGGTAAATTTGCAGTATAAGGCGTTTTTATGTTTTTTGGAATTTTATTTGGAATACCATGTTGATGACGGTCACTAAGATGATGGAACCACTTATTTTCTGTGCAAATGCTTATTTTTCTGGTTGTAATCAAAATAATGCCAAAAAAGGGCTTTGAGTTAGGTAACATTCCACAAAATGAAATGGTAAGAAGTATAAAATGAGAATGCAACATTACCTAACCTACCTTTGAGAAAAAAAACTATTTGAAAAAAGTCAAGCTATTTATTTTCTCAAAATTCTGACATTTAACAAGAAACCTAACCCAACCTAACCTAACCTAACGTAACCTAAGCTGCTTTTGAAGATTTTTTTGTGAAAATGCTTGTGAATTTTTTTTTGGAAACTTTTCGGTATTATTTTGCTTTAAGGTGGTAACAAGAAAAGTTTTTACATGCATTTGCCTCCATAAAGCAAACAAATGGGTTAGGTTTGGTAAGGTTGGGTTAGTTTAGGTTTTTAAAGTTAAAAAACGCTTCAATTTTGTATTCTATTTTTTATTTGCACAGAAAATAATTGGTCCCATCATCTTAGTCACCTTCATAAACATGGTATTCTGAAGAAAATGTTGAGGAAAAAACACATACTGCAAATTTACCCATTTTGTCCGCAACTTATCATTTTTAGTAAAGGCACATCTTAAAGCCAGACATTGAAAAAGAAGTGGCTGAAATCCAAGGATTTTTTTTTGGGGGGGAGGGAGCTACCCCTCCATCTTGTCCAAACTTATCGCGTCCCTTGTTTGTCTCCCTCCCCCAATTTCTAAACCGTGGCTACACCCATGCTCGTGTTTGTTATAGGTGCCTACCTACCGCGCCAGATTTAATATGTAGGTAATACAACCTGATTTAATAGGGTCGGGTTGCGTTGCTTTCATGTTTGATGTTATTCAATACATGTCAGTTGTTCCGAAGTACAATTTCGTCGCTACACATGGATAGACCCTGGGGAAACGGAAAATCGCAGTCATGAAGAGCGGACGGCGATTTCGGATACTTATAAGACGAACTATTTTTTCTCTTTTTTGTTTGGTCAACGAAATTATGCCCACTTTTATTTCCGCCGTCAAATTCATCATATTTGATGGGATGTGTTAGGGGTGACGAGAGATCACAAGGTCACGAGGTCATGGGGTCGCGATGTAAAATGTAAAAATATTGATAGTTTATTTCGGGAATGTTTCAGTTCATCCTTTGCTTCTGAAGAATATACAATTTGCCACCCTTTCTGCTTCTTATTGATGAGATATTCATCGTCAAACCAACCTATGTTATTTGACCTAAAAATAATGTTTGAGGATCTAGCTCAAAAACCGTTGGTCGAATCGGGCTGAAGTTTGCACACACGTATTCAGAGCCCATGAGCAACCTGTGAGCAAATTTTGGTCTCAATCAAAATGCATGGGGTGAAGTGTATTTGTCGATATATCGTGGAACGCACCACCTGGGCCTTCGCTATGCGTGTAAATTGAGGAAGTATCTTCTACACCCGCCGAATGACGCGGTGTTTTCCTGCCGTCTATTAGCACTGTTATATTAACACTGAGGACATAAGGGAAACCCTGAACCCTTATGTGTGAGAGTGTAACTAATTCAGACAAGTTGCATCCGCATACGCGGAATTCGCATTGCTGACTGAGCGCACACACCACCCTGAGAATTAGTATCGCAAGAAACAGACTTGACTCTCCATGTCAAAGAACAGTGATGTCCCCACCGAACTGTTCGGACTAAGCACATTGTAGCGCATAGCCACCCTAAGATATACAAACGGCTCAAAAGGCAAGCACGGTGTCTGATATGCGTTCGTATCCGGATCCGTCACAAGGTATTTTTCACTTCCATCAATGCACCTGGGTAAATCAAATACATCGGAACTGGTTGCGGTCCTCAAGGCGCTTTGCTTCATTGAAGTCGGTGAATTCTACTCCTGTGCTGTCTTGTCTGACTCCTTGAGCAGCTTTTCGGCACCGGAAAGTTTTAACCCCCAGGAACCTCTTCTGCAGGACATCTTATGTCGACTCACCCTACTCAAACGAGGAGGGAGGTTTGTTTCCTTCTGCTGGATCCCAATCCACGTTGGCATCAGGAGGAATGAACTCGACGACGCGACGGCGAAACAAGCGGCACCGAAACCGTGCACTCTCACCCTCCCTCTCTCTTCACGGGAGTTTTACTCAATAATCTCCGAATACATGCATGGGAAATGGCAACGCAGCTAGGACGCTCTGAGCACTAACAAACTCCAAGGAATAGGGCACCGACCCTTGTCCTCCGGGAAAGTACGACCGGAGGAAGTGTAGTTGGCACGGCTCCGAATAGAACACACATACGCCACACACTGCCACCTCCTCAGGAATGAAGACAATCCAGTGTGCCCACGATGCAATTTTCCACGAACGGTGCATCAAATCACATACCAGCTCTACGCACAGGAGAGAGCCCAGCACCTTGGAATCAACAGGAAATTCTGCAGTCTCCTTGGGGACGACTCGGACTACTTAGGAATGGTATGTCACTACTTTGAGAACATGGGATTTTCAATAATAAATTCAGGGCAGTGAAGACCAGTCGCGCATCTACACCACTAAGACAAAGCTCTGACTAGGTAGTTATCTGCTCTGTTATGAACTCTAAATGATCTATCATTGGTGATGCGCCCCAAAACCCAAGTCACACACATACTCCGTTTGGTATGAATATAACATAATTGGAATATCTCTAATTGACCTAGATATTTGGAATATTTCGCGTAACTTCTAATTATAAGCAACAAATTAAATATGAAAGTGAAGCAATACATTCAAATGTTGCACCTGTTTTTTTAAGTACTTGACTCACGAAAACAAATAGCCAATCTGGCCACACCTGACATCGTGACACAGGAACAGTAATTTGTCGGATGTATGATAAATATCCCATTTCATTGGTATGAAATACGCAACGTAAGGAAAGAAATGGTTGCATGCTCGATCTAGCGTCTTGCTGCATTTTGTGAGCTCAACATTCTTTTCGTGAGGAGTGGTACATGGACTGCATGTAATTGAAACGGTGATAACGTTGCACAAATGCACATGTTTAACGCACCACACTGCGCTGTGTCGCTAGTAGACAGCAGACAGTGATGCTAAATGATACGAAGTCAGCATGGCAAAATGTTCTTAGTGGAGTCCCCCAGGGCTCAGTACTGGGACCACTATTGTTCATTATGTTTGTAAATAACATTGAAAGTGGCCTAAGCAGTAAGGTTTTGAAATTTGCAGATGATTTGAAGGTCTTTAGGGCAATAACAGGGCACAATGAGCAGGTCTTGCTGCAGAAAGACTTAGACGAGCTTGTGAAGTGGTCCGAAAAAATGGCAAATGAAATTTAATTTTGATAAGTGCAAAATCATGCATGTAGGTAGGCAGCATATCAAGGCTCCGTACCTGATGGGTGGCCAAGTACTATCTGTGACTCAGCAGGAGAAGGACTTAGGTGTTATTTTGAACACAAAATTGGGGCATCAGAACAGACCAAAGAAGCCAGGAAGAAGGCACTAAGAATGCTTGGGGCAATAAATAGGAATGTATCATACAAAAGTGAGGAAGTCATCAGGAAGCTTTACTGTGCATATGTCAGGCCACATTTGGAATACTGTGTCCAAGCTTGGTCCCCTAGTTATGAAAAAGATTGTTGGCTTTTAGAGAGAGTACAAAAGAGGGCAACACAAATGGTGAATGGTATTATAGGCAACCTGGCATATGAGGAAAGATTGAAGAAACTGAATATGTTTTCACTTAGATATAGAAGGCTGAGACGAGATCTCATCGAGGTCTTTAAATTTGTTCATGGTCAGGAACAGGGTTATCTCAGGGAACTGTTTGTATTTAACAGAAGTGATGCAATTAGAGGTCATCAATTCAAAATTAAAGTTAATCACAGCAGGACAAGGTTAAGACAGTCTTTCTTCACCAACAGGGTAGTAGAACACTGGAACCAGCTGCCAGAAACCATTGTCAGTAGCAACACACAAGAATAGGGGGCTTGTTTTTCTGTATTCCAGGGAGAGTTGATCGACGCATTTGGTGGACAACTGGTTCAGTGTACAGAGTGCAACGAAGAAGGGCCCTTGTGGCTCATAATTGCACTGATCTTTTATGTCTTTATGTCTTTGCCGTTTGTGCAAACATGGATCATAGTTAATTTCTCCTATGATTTGGGGCTATTCCTGTTGCGTCACCATAATACTCCGGGATCGACGGCTTGCGCGGTAAATACACGCGTGATTTTCAGCTACGTGCTTTAAATTTCTGGAAGCTTTTTCTTGCGGTCCAGTTCGCCATTTTCTCGTAAAAAGAAAATCTCATTAAAAAGCACAATTATTAGTGTATAACATCAACCATCACCCATGCTTCACCTCCTCAAAAACGCACTAAGCAGTAGCTTCCAGTCTGGGTAATCACACATGGACTCGTTTCTAATAATGTATTACAAATGTCGCGGTAAGAAGTACATGTTTAAGACGTTGAAAAACACCTGACGCTTGTGCAAGACCCGGCTCAACTGTCATATTATGAACCAGCTACTGACATGTATGATTTTAGCCTTAAACCGCGCACGTCCGGGGGGCAGATATCTGCCCCCCCCTGCGGTTTTTCCTACTTTGCCGCCATACTAATCGGGTTAGCAAAGCCAAACCTCGCATGGCTGCTTATTGGTCTTTTCCGCATGTCCTCATAAATGTTTGACCCTGGGTCATCTCAAGTCAGGTCACCAGGTCAGGCGAAGTGACCTAACGTCCCTCCGAGTTCTAGGTGGCATCACTCCCACAATAATTGGGCGATAGATTTCAAACTTATATCACGTCATGACCTTATCAGGGTCTATAATATGTATATCACGGTTTTTCGTAGCGTTGACCTGAGGTCAGGTCGTGGCCATGGCTTACCCATTATAGGCCTATGGAAAAATATACAAATGTTTCCTGGTTACATATTTGCTCTCGGAATGACCTCCAACCGTTATGGCGTGTAGTTGGAAGCTATTCGCAATGTTATCGCTGACATTTTTGCTCAGTGGCCCCACCAAGGTCAGCTGAGGTCACCTAAAATTACTAGCACATTTATGCGCATTATATCGCAATGCATTGAGCTAGAAGGCTGAAATTACCGTCATTGTGCTTGTATCGCCAAGACGTGTCGATTGATATATTACATGACCTCCCTACTCTACCCCATGACCTTGAACTGAGGTCATTGTTTCGGTGACCCATTTGTTGACCTGACCTTAAATTACACAGCGTATGTCGATAGCACATTTCAAGGGCTGTCGAATAGCATTTGCAGTTTGTTTCTATCTGTTACAGGTCCTGAGATATGTGCCAATATCTGAGGGTCCCACCCGATCTGGTCGAATTTGACATATGATGACCCAGTGACCTAAATATTGACCAGAGCGAGAAAATAACCGAAATACTTTCGATAGAGCTTGTCACCAGCTATCTAAAGCCGTTTTCCGTTTGTCGCTACCTAGCATAGTTCTCGAGATCTTATGGGGGGGCAGACATCTGTCCCCCCCCCCCGGACATGCGAAGTTGGCGCGGACCGCCGGACGTGCGAGTGTTAAGCTTTTTTTTGTGATGGATCTATGCCTGCAGCCATATGCCTCCTTTGGGCATGACTACTTTCAGCCTATCATATTGTGAGCTGTATTTGCTCGAATACTGGATGCTTTCTATGTCTATGTTTAGTTGCTTTCCATCTCCTTTCTAGCAGTGACTTCCCTGTTTCTTTTGCGTGTTAGCGTGAGGTTTCCTACATTCGATGGGTAAGTGAGGGGGCACCCATGGTCATCTGATCATCGGTGGCTGACTGTTTTCTGTGCAGTCTTCGCTTCGCACCGGGGAGTGGAGACGAAGATTAAGGGCAAGGTAATCCGGCCTCCAGGTACCATAGACGATACGACACTTAGACCAACTGCCCACCACTGAAGGCACAGGCGGCGATGGGACGAGCTGGCGCGGATGGCTGGGGATCGCCACTTCGTGTCGCCATGTCGCTGGTCGGAGCTTCGGGCTGGCTTTGTTGCCAGAGGCGCCTAGTCTTAAGCCCGATCTGGATCTTTGTGCCGATCACACACTTATCAGTGTTACCTGTGTGTGTTGTTATGTGTTAAATAAACAAACAACAACAAAGTTAAACGCGCCTTTGCGGCAGTGCCCATCCCCAAGTCCACCTCTACCTGCCGACAACCAAGCGCAATGATGCCCTGGCCATCCCAAGCAATTTCCCGCAACCGCCCACGAGTGGCAGGCATCTGGTCAACGAGAAGTATCATTCCGACTACGTCAGGTGGAAATCCAGTCGCCATACGACGTCACGGGCAGAAATACCCAATCCTACTGGATGGCAACCGGCATATTAAATCGCGGCTTATATGCCACGTCTGCCGGCCGATGATCCAGTGCTCTGCAGAAGCCAGGTGGTGCCTGTCGGACAGTGAGCCGTGAGGCAGACGGCTGGAGCGGCATCGAGACGACGGCAGCGCAGCGGATATCGCACACATAGTCCGGCACGCCCTGCAACATGGGCCTCCTTGGTAAGTGAACGCCATAGTGGACGCAACATGGTCTGCCACAGTGGACCCAACAGTCTATTGGTGGGTCGACCAGCCGGCTGTCGAGCAGACCCGTAACATTGGGCACACCTGACCTGCCAACTTGGGAATGTAAAGCCAATGTGTTGGATATTGCGTGCATGCTGCATGGTGTGTCATGCAGGCTGTGTTGGCACATTGCCGGCACAGTTCAGCAATTTCGCTAGCTGAAAAGGTAGCCATGTTAAAGAACATGAATTAGCTATTAAATGGGAGCAGTGTTTGTTTCGTATGGGAGATCAAAGTTCGACAATCACCATAGGACGACAATGCAGTGTCAGCACGAAAACAGTTGTTCTTTTTTAAGGTAAACATCAGCTGATTGATAGTACATGGAAGGATCATTTGCATCAGCTCTTGCCGCGATCGAAATTATTAACCAGTCGCTACTTTATACAACGTCACATCTCCCAGTATAATACGCTGCCAAATTGACCGTAGAAAAAGCTGTCGGAAGGCTCGAGAACACCTGTTGTGAATTGATCATTAATGAGCAAAATCCAGACTACAAAGCACCGAAACGTCAGCAGTGTGTCATTCGCTGTACAGTGTGTCTTTTGCTGTACAGTGTGTCATTTGCTACTCATTGTGTCATTTGCTGTATAGTGTGTCATTTGCTGCTCAGTGTGTCATTTGCTGTACAGTGTGTCGTTTGCCGTAAAGTACGTCATCTGCTGTACCGTGTGCCATTTGCTTAGCTTTGTGGGTCCTTCACCTAGGAACAAAGAAAAACATAGGAAATATATTTCACTTTATCCTTTCTAATTGTTGTGATAGCCCTCTCCATATGGTGGCTTGCTTTTCGTCACTTGTTGAGTGACTCCCTGTTGCGGCGTAGCTTCACCTGCGACGTTTACAGACGTTTATATCTGGCAAACATCCGTGGCCAGATGTAGGACAACTGCATTCGGGTTTAAATTTCACTTTAATTGAAGATATGCAGTATGGATGTCGCACAATCCTTCTTCAAACAGATAGAGCAGTGGGGAGTGCAGCCAAAGCCAATACCACGTAAATGAAAATGCAAAAGAAGCTTTAAGCGCCAGATCTCTGAACATCGTTGTATATTTAATTCCCACATAATTTCCACCTCATGGTCATCACTGAAGTTTCTATTTAGGCTAGATTAACCGACAAAAGGCGTCCATTCTCTTTAATGGTCGCCAGCCGGAGTCATAAATTAGTAGCTGCGGGTTTTGCTAGTGTAGTTGTATGTCTCCTGAACGCAATAGAGGTGAAGTGGTGTCCACATGTTTGAAGCTGAACTGCTTTCCAAATGTGTGGACGCTGAGTGAATGAAACTTGACACTCGTCCAGGTGATTAGAGCGCAGCAAGACAATGCCTCTCGGCGAAACATTATGTGTATCTCTTCGGATGTGTACTCCGAACAAAGAGAAACAGATGTGCTACTGGTCAGGAGCAAACACGTCTAATAAGATTTCGCCCCGTCCTCTGCTCGCTCTATGAAGTTTTTTAGCACCCATAGTCTGCAACGTCACATAATATCTGTCGCACGATACTTCGCAATATATGAGGTCGTGTGTGTTGCTAAACGTCATCCGTCAACAGAGAAACGCGGGGGCCCCTGAAGCCGACGTGAAGCCCCTGCTGTTATTCCATCAAGGAGCCCACACATACCGCTTTCAAGCAAAAACCGTCTGTAAATTTGGACAAGAATACAATCAGTGTTTCGTGCGTGTGAATCACGACTAAAGGTTTGCCATACGCCTCTAGTGATGGATGTGATTTATCCATGCAAGCGAAGGAGTGGTTGACAAAATGGAGAGGGGTAGGTTGATATCGTCACGACACGAGCCAAGCAAAGGTTGTTGAGTGCTGTGGTTGTTCGATTGTCCCAAGCAAAGTTTTTAGTTTCGCGCCTTGAGAATTACATTTTACCACTAAGCTGAGGTTTATTTTCATCCATTTTGGGATTCAGCTGTGTCAGTTGTTCAGTGGTGTCAGTTGTTCAGCGGTGTCAGTTGTTCAGTTGTGTCAGCTGTTCAGTGGTGTCAGTTGTTCAGCGGTGTCAGCTGTTCAGCGGTGTCAGCTGTTCAGCGGTGTCAGCTGTTCAGTGGTGTCAGTTGTTCAGCGGTGTCAGCTGTTCAGCGGTGTCAGCTGTTCAGCGGTGTCAGTTGTTCAGTGGTGTCAGTTGTTCAGCGGTGTCAGCTGTTCAGCGGTGTCAGCTGTTCAGCGGTGTCAGTTGTTCAGCGGTGTCAGTTGTTCAGCGGTGTCAGCTGTTCAGCGGGTCAGCTGTTCAGCGGTGTCAGCTGTTCAGCGGTGTCAGCTGTTCAGCGGTGTCAGCTGTTCAGCGGTGTCAGCTGTTCAGCGGTGTCAGTTGTTCAGTGGTGTCAGTTGTTCAGCAGTGTCTACACAACTAAAACATGGATAGAAAGGAATACACCCTCTGGAATCAAAAAGAGTACTGTGCCACTATACCTTATTCGAATTTGTGCAAGATCATTAGCTGTCTTGCGACAGTTGTCCATGGAATCTAGGAATTAGGGGGAGGGGGCAGTTACACTTGGTGCCCCACCCTCACCTGCAACTAGAAATGGATGGCTTGGCGCCCTATCCGTCTTTGCTACGCCCACGAATTTATACATTGGATTAGCTGAAATATACATTGCCAAGCCTGCATTCAAGGAAACATTCCTCTAGCCTAACTGATGTGGATGGAAATCGGATCCGCAATGTTCTGCTACCGGACCCGGACTTCGCTGACATCAAATGTTCCATCACAAACGCTATGAATAATGCACGCCGTTTCTGCCTTTTCAGGCGCATCGGTCATCATCGTCTGCGTGGGATGCAGCCTAGGGGCGAAAAACGTCATCTTTGGAAAACCACCACCCAGAAATAGGTCATTCAGCATAACTGACTCCATGCTGGACTTCACAGTCGACCTCAGCACAAACCATTTGGGCAAAGGCAATCTTGTCTTTTCCCCATTCTCAATCACCAACTTGCTGAACCTGCTGCTTCTGGGAGCCACCGACCAGACCTACCATCAGCTGCGTAACGCTCTCAAGTACCCCATCGGCGTTGGTGACCAGCTGATTCATCAGCAGAGTGGTATTCAGCTGGTGGCGCTGCAGCGACCGTCTGAAGCCGTCACCGTCACCATTGCCAATCGCATTTTCGCAGACAATCGCTTCCAAATCAAGAAGGAGTATCAGCTGGCGGCGCTGGACTTCTACCAAGCCGCTGTCGAGTCGGTAGATTTTTCCCAGGAACGGGAGCGCGCGACAGCGCGGATTAACCAGTGGGTCAACAAGAACACCAACGGGAAGATTCCCAGGCTTCTGACGTCGCCGGTGCCGTCCCGCACTCGGATGGTCGCTGTCAACGTGGTGTACTTCAACAGCTCCTGGCAGACAACGTTCGACGAGAAAAACACCCGACCTCGTACGTTCACCATCAGTCCAAAGGAGACCATCCTGACCAACATGATGCTGGCTACTTCGATGAGGGTGCCGTTCGGCGACTTCCCTCAGCATAACTTCAGCTGCCTTGCGCTGCCCTACACCGGTGGTTCACACGGCATGTACGTGTTCCTGCCGGACGAAGCTGGAGAGGAGCCTCTGGATCGCCTGGAGCGCCATCTCACCGCGGAGAACTTCGCTGCGGCTGTCGCTCAAATGCAGGAAAGTGAACTAGACGTCCAGCTGCCGCGCTTCAAGATGCAGCAGACCCTCTCGCTGCGCGGAGCTCTGCGGGCCATGGGCGTGATGGATCTGTTCAGGGCGTCCCAGTCTTCACTGAAGCGCTTCACCTCCAGCCGGTTCTTGTACTTAGACGACGTGCTGCACGAGGCTGTCATTGATGTTCACGAGAGA
Organism: Ashinkailepas kermadecensis; assembly: GCA_034440615.1. Taxonomy (NCBI): domain Eukaryota; kingdom Metazoa; phylum Arthropoda; class Thecostraca; family Neolepadidae; genus Ashinkailepas; species Ashinkailepas kermadecensis. The sequence continues at coordinate 203,517 of JAOTOM010004809.1, read as the reverse complement.
GGCACGGAAGCGGCAGCCGCCACCAGCGCCTTTATCCTCCGGTCCAGCTTCAAGCGCACTTTCTCGGCGTCTCGACCGTTCGTGTTTATCATCACGGACACCACGACTGGCGTGCCGCTGTTCTGGGGCCGTCTCGTGCGACCCGAGGTCAGCCCCAGCTAGGCATGTGCCGAACTATCGCCCGGAAGAGTTGGTCAGCCGGAGCGGATTGACAGCTTTCCTCACAGGCAATGTGATAGGCCTTTCGACACATCGGTGATTTAACACGTTCAGTGTAGTGGAAAGCGGCCAATCTAACTATGCTGCTGGTGCTCGCGGTTTGTATGTATAAGCACTCGGAGAAGAGTCCACTGTTCATCTATATCTATACAATACAATCGTGCATCAAATTTTATATCGCTTTTAAGATCAGCCAGTAATTTCACCAAATATAAACCTCCCAAGCAGTACGTGGCACTGGCCTACTGTGGGTCACACGTGCTCAAGGCCGCTCCTGCCTCTGACTGACCAGCGGGCAGCATGCTCGTTTTTAATAGTGTCGTGTGTATAATTACGAGCCGATTGTTGTCGTTTAATTGAGTGTTACTGAAATGTGATGGGCATCAGCTACCAAAAATTTCAAGTCTCTGATTGTGGAGTGAGGTCAGAAATGACTTCGCCGGTCGCGTAGAGAATCGCGATCAGTGTCGTATGTCATACGCTGACCACAAATGGTGATTTTGCGAACCAGTCAGCAGAGGGATGGCTAGTTGAGTTTTGATTCAGATATACGCGTGCAAGTGAACCTTGAAGACACACGACGTGCAGCACGCTGTGTGTTGAACATTTTGTCCCCGATATACATCGCGATATGTTCCGTGGATTCGGACCGAATTGAGCAAGAAGTTAATTGGCATGATGAACATGCACCAACATGAACGTTATATACATTACCTACGTAACGTCATAAACGTTAATGAAATCGGCGAAACCAATTCATGTGAACTGAACGCGGACCTTGGCCGACAGTAAATCAGGAATGTGGCCTACAGGGGATAGTTCCAGCGGCCTCGGGTTAGGTCACACAAACACTACCCATTGCCATCTGATAACAAGTACTCCAGGTCGCATATGCAACCATTGCCGTGCCCCTCAGACCATTGAACATCTTCTGCTGAACTGCCCATTATACTTAACCTCTTAACCAATAGGATCCCAATGCAGCAACACGCCGCCAATAACTAAATTCAGCTAAGCCTGTCGACAGTCATGGGAATCGATTTCCCAGACCTTTCAGATCTCTTCTTTACGTTTTCAAAATCAGCTGAATTGATAGGGATCATTAGACTGTCTGGGTTTTACCTGCACACACATTGTCATGCTATGTGCGGGGTTTTCCCCAGCCCACAGGAGTGCATCTCCTTTCAATGCTTCTGCGGTGTTCAGCATTGCGATGGCATGAATAAACGTTGTGGTGGTTTGCATTACCGACGTCGGAGTGACGTACTCGCCGACTCTGAGACTGGTGGGAACCCGGCGGTTGAAGGCGACGCTGCGTTTCGACCGAATCGCATCCCCGATAAATGATTGGTGCCCGCCTGCTCAGTCGGTGAGTTCACCGCTTCTGAGCACCCAAAACTGTTTGTGTGTATGGCATCGGATGTACATGAATCAGCTTACCGCCAATGTCCTTAAGACCAACACGCCATTACCATAAGTTACTTCCCTTGCTTGAATCCATAACGTAGCCTATTGGCACATTAAACAGTTTTCCGATTAACCCGCGCCGTCTTGGGAGGTCGTTTTCCCCTAAGGTTTTCCACGGATAGTAAAATAACAGCGCCTACTAGCGCGCCGAAGTTTGGCAAACCTTTTCCAACATTAATTTTACATGCGTAAACATTGTGAGGGTCATCAACGGTCACCGAGTTAGTCAAGGTCAAGCGAGGTCACCTAAAAAATAGTTCAACCACTCGTCACGCTTTAGCGGGTTAAGATATATGACAGAAACTTTCAGTTTTTTTGCACCTTTGGAGACGCAACAAAATACATCAGAGGATTTTTTTTTATTTGTGCGTTTTTCATGATTTATTTGTTGTGCATATTTGCCTATTACGGATAAAATCGAAGATTTCGGCTAATGTTAGCACATTGTATGAGGTTAAGCTTACTTAAAACAACGTTTCTCAGTGCGCCCTTCCCGTTAAAAAAAGAAAAAATTGAACAATTAACAAACTATAAATTTTGCAAATTAACCAAAGTGGTTCTTTTTGGGTGGGAAAATATTTTGGGACCGTGGTTTATTTCGACTTCCTTTTCCAATTCCAAATACGTTTTTTATCTTCCCCAATATGAACTACCCAGTGCCAAAAGCATGACGTTGATGGTGACTTCATAAACCCACTAGTGACGATACTTTTTGAGGGGAGAAAATTGTGGGGAGATGGTAGTTTGTGGCCCTGCTCATCGAGCGCTTTCCGATGACACCTCTTTTGTTCTCGTGCGGCGCTTAGTTGGGAGATTAGAGGGGGCGTATAATGCCCCCCCCCCCTTCGAGACTGGGCATGAGGATTTGACCGGAATGACGGGGCGCGTTAACGTAGCTCACAAAACTGGTACTTGGCCACGGTGGCTAAGAAATGAACAATGTGAAGCTATGTACTTTGGAATGTCTGGCAGGAACACTTGATTCCTCTCCTCGAGTTGCTCGACGGACTTTGTGTTAAACTGATCCAAAAAAGGTACATCAGCTTAGTGCTATGCACGAACGCGAGAATGACGACGGATTTTGACTTCTTCCAGTACGGTACGTGTTTGTATTAAGCGTGTCTACCCCACACGACGTGTCCCTACCGTCCTGGCTGCCAAGACAAATTCCCAACAAACAAAAAACATCGACTCGCCACAACGACCGAATCTAAGGTCACGACCTACGAGCCACGCCCAAAGATGCCTGAGGTCATATTGTGGACTCGAACCGCCACAGCAACGTAACCCAGCGTCATGACCTTGGAGGCACGCCGAAGAGCACACATGGTCATCGTCCTACGTGCCAAGGGCCAGCTTGTCACCAGCCATTTGCCAGCCACAAGACACACACAGACACACACATCAACTCGTCCACTTTTGCTCTTCTGTGTTCCGGCTTGTCTTCATCCCATACTGTTCTACAAGTTCTGGTTTACGTCTGCTTCTACTTCTTCGCTGCACCATATAGCCCGCAAGCTTTCCCCCGTCATACTTAGGTCGCTCCGGCGGTGCCCTCACTCCTCACACTCCGCTACCCCCCAAAGGCTCACCCTCCCTTCTCACCCTAGTGCCTTCTGTGCGATCGTGTCTACGCTCTAATTAGTTCTCTCTTCAAGCGCCGACTCTGTAATTTCTTTGTGTTTTCTTGAGCTATCCTGCCCTGCATTTCCATATTATAAGGCTTCCTTAATGTCCATTCCTGCCTTCTGCAGGGATTTTGTACTGTGTTAACCTATCCTATATTCGCCACTACTAAGCCTCTTGCAATAACGCAACCATACCAACACACAATACCCAACTGAGAAGCACTTGAGAACCTTGATAATTATTTATAAACCTTGATATTGATAATTATATATAAACCTTGATATTGATAATTATTTATAAACCTTGATATTGATAATTATTTATAAACCTTGATATTGATAATTATTTATAAACATTGATAATTATATAAAAATTGAGGGAAGCACACTGCATAGTAGGGCGGGTCATACTCCGGTGCCAACATGAATCTGAATGAAATTCCAACATGAGGGGTGTCTATGTGATGTAGTTTTTCACGAGGAATTCAAATATGAGTTTATTTTTGGGATAGGGTACCTATAACCTACATATTTCATGTATTTTGTAATCGCCAATTTTACCCTTTCGAACCCCTTTTTAAGATATAAAAGCTTAAGGTAAATCATTATATTGACGAAGCCAATTGAAGCTTATGACCTTTTTAACAGGTGAACTGCATGCATATTATTGAATACAATTACAAGGAACAATTCGTGACTTACTGAACTTCGCCAGGTTGCACAAGTCCTGCTTTGACTCATTCTTGGACATCAGCCTCCTGCTGGTCTCCTGAGCCACGATCCCTCTTTTACTGTGAGAAGTACTACTACTTAGCAGAAGCATCAGTCACCATTTTAACAACTATCTCAATAAGTTGTGTGTGGCAAGGCCAGCTCAGTACCTTCATGGGTGTTTTGTTGAAGTTCTTCACCTCCGATGTGCTTAGGGAGCAGATAAGAGGTGAGGTGAGGTGGCGCTGACACAAAATCTGACCAGCTGATGAAGTCACCAATGCAGAAAGCATCATGATTGATGTCAGGTGTCCTTCTGGTTCTGACATAGGAGTCCAGCAGCTGAGTGTCTCGGGCCTCCTCTCCCCTGATTGCGACTCTCTCCACCCCCTCAATCCTCTCCTTTCGATCCTCAGATTAGTGTTTGGAACAACACATCCAGGTATTAGTGGTCGAGTCATAACCAGTCACAACCAGTTGTTAGTGAATGGCAAGTGGATTTTGGAGATTAAAAAAACTTGAAAAATCAATTACGACTGACCTCAAGAAGAGGAGTATCTTCTCATGCACCTGTAGTGCATGGCTGCGGGCAGTAGTTGGCCTTAGTGCCGGCCCCAACAGCTCGATCAGGCGCTCTGCCGTTTGGGGCAGAACCCTGAAGCGCATCCTGGGTATGTACAGAGTGATGTGAGAATGCACTTTTTATATATAAAATATTGCATACATATAGGTAGGTAGGCACCTACTCATCACATATTTAAAGATCCACACTTGTTTGTACATTGCTTAGTGCGAACCTTATTCAAATTTAGATACACAAAGTTAAACACACGCAAGATAGATTCTTCTGTAGTCATAAGTGAATTTGGCAAGTTTGTAACACATTTGTTAGTTGGATAGAAAGCATATTGTGTTGGTATGTGAAGACTTAATTATGTAGTAAAGCTGCAAATACCGATATTCCATCAGTCTAACCTGAACTCTGCAGCACCGAAGTGAAAATTGGTCCTGCGCCAAAAGATTCTACTCCTGTTGTGCCTATCTGGGGCCACCCCTTCTTCACCCCAAATTCCTAACTCCAGCATGTCCATGACAACAACACTAACACCAATACTTGAACAATAACACTACACTAAGACTAAGCTAACACTAAACCAAAAATAAACAACATTAAAACTGGATAAACAACAACAAACAACAACTAGCAAAGCTCAATAACCACTGATGAATCAATTGTCTCCTACGCAGCCTATCTCCTATCTCACACGTCTGTTGCCAAAATCACAATGAAATCACAATGTTACGCTTGTCATGTTGAGCATCATTTGCATGCCGTCATTTCGTTGAAATTCTCCCACCACTAAGGTTTGATGAAACTAGACATGCATTGATTCGTAGTTTTTGCGTCGTGAAATCGTAAAATTGCGTGCATCTTTTTGAAAGCGTGCTTTTTTAAATCGTAGAATTTATTTTGGTGAAACTGGAAATCACGTTTAACGTACAAAAAAGCTGCTGAATCGTGAAATCGTGAAATCGTAATATTGATGAAACTGGGCCCTGGAGTCGATCCAGGAGTGCTTGGCCTTCACAGTAAACCAATATGAATAGTGCAGTACAATACTGAATGCCACAATGAATCGCAGATTCTTCAAGTTCTTTCCTTTAAGTCCGTACTTTGACACCCAGAGCATGTGAATTCTGCTCGCTGTAGTGAACCGACGACTGTGGTTCACTGGTCCAATATCCAACAGAGCCAATGGTGTAGGAAGCACTCCATCCCTGACTGCACAGACAAGCTTAGAGCCATAGTGTTGACCAGTTGAGATCTTGAATGGCCTTGTTAAGCAGCTTGATCAGTGAAAGGCCAACAGAGATCCGGGGAAGTTTGGATTGATATCCAAGTATGTAGCAGAATCAAGGAGCTTTCCTATTGACTCGGAAAATGTGTTGCCTGATAGATTAGGGCCATGAAGGTCAACAATGAGACGGCACAGGGGACGTTCGCCGGTGTGCAGGCTACACACCAACCAGACCAGCTTTATCCCCAGGTGTAGCTCCAGCTTCCGCACTACTTCAGCATTCACACCAGTATTGCCATTTGTTGAGCCTCTTCCATTGGCCCACAAGGTCTTATCAAAGCTCCCCTCTTTCAGCCAGGAAAACAGGACCTTAGCAATCTGCCCAGCATGTGACTCCTCTTTAGTTCCTTTCTCTAAGGTAAAGTGGAGCAGATAGTAGCTGCCAGATTCACCAGCAACACTATAGTGTTCTTCCTTGAGCTTTGCAGGAAATGATTGGTCACTGCCCTCAGCTTCCATCAAATCCATCATCACACTGGTCAGATCAGTCTGCCCATCAATGAGGATGCAGGATGGGAATCTCATCATAGTTGTTCTGTACCTTCGCTGCAGGCTCAGGGTCAGTTTCAGGGAAGAGCTCAACTTCAGAGACCAAATCATCCTCAGCACCACTTCTCTCCAGTCCCAGATCCTGATCACCATTTGCCAAAAAAGATCTTCAACATCTTTCCTGGCTGTTTTCTCTGCTACTGCGGAATTTTTATCCTTCATCATTCTCCTTTTCTATGCCTTCTTTTCTATATCCTACCATTACAATGTCCTCACCTCTCTCTCTCTGTCTCTCTCTCTCTTCTTCTCTGGCAGATCAGGGCTACCCATGTGGTGGAATCATTTACTTCCAGCCTTCTCATTCTGCCCCTTGATGAAAGGCAAGATTATTTGGACAGGCCGATACTGACTTTTAACAGGAATCTTTTTTTATCTGCTACAAGAACAGATAATGTGGACTTGGATGCCACAGCCCTCACAGCCGCCCCTCACAACTGGGAATTTGACACTTGTAAGTCAAAATATCAAATCGCATGTCTAACTTGACTACGGACTTCTCTTTGGCATCAAGTTTGCCCTTCCCAAGAGAACACTGCACTGCCGAATTCCACACCTCATTGAGCTTGAACATGATGATCACCTTTTCATTGACAACAGGTGGCTTAAAGAGAGCATTATATTTGCTCCACTGACAAATCAGACCAGGGTAGATGTCACTCACCACCTGGTCCACTGGGTAGTTCTCCTGCCATCTTCACTCTCAGGTGTCTCTCTCAAGTAGATGTCATACCCCAAGATATCCCTTCCAGTTGGCGGTTCAGACACCAACAGCTTCTGCTCTGTGCCAAAAAGATTACTCAAATGAAAACTTCATGTCATCCTTGGTCTGGCTTGAAACATTTATTTAACTAGTTAATAACCCAACACAATACATCATGAAATGCACTTAGTCCGTCCCTTCCCTCCTGGAAAAAATGGCGGAGTGGACTCCCTCTCCCCAAACCACAGACCACACAGAGCGACACGTATTGAGGTCACTTCAGTATTGCGCCACGAATATCCCCCGCGCCATTTAGAATTTGTTCGCCAAGAATTTATGCGCTTGAGAGAGTCGCTCGCGTCATTTAGTTAGTTATTGTGGCTTAGGGGCGCATCGACCGTATTGGTGCGTCGCTCGCGTCGATTAAAAAAATCGAATAGGCTAGGTCATTAAAATTTGTATTTTTCGCTCCATAAAACTCAAAACAATCATATTATTGTTGTTGATGATATGCAATTGATGTTATGCAATTCCATGCACATAAGAACTTATAATGGGAAAAAAACTTACCAAGATGTGCAAAGGATGATAGAATATGGAAACATTATAAATATTATTGTGGACACTATAACATCATTGTACCAAAAACTCCACTTCAGCTGCACCACAAGTTGGTGCCACTCAACTGAAGACAAAAATATATCATCCACCTGCCCCGATGACACTGCCGTGTTAGAACTCCTGAATGTTGGAGGGCTTCTGTCCACTTGATCCCCGGTGGCACCACCACGGGACAAGTTGGACACATGCCCTCCAACATTCAGGAATTTTAGCATCATGTCTATGGGCATTGCTGCATTGACTGGAAGGAATTGACGCGAAGTCTTGGATGTCCCCGCAACCTCACCCTTGTGGCATTGCCAACGTCACCAAACCAACAGAGTGTTATGGTATGGAAAATGATTTCGCCTTATTCAGTGGAGCTCACTATTACGAAGCACAGACATCCTGAACTTCAACGCAACATCCCAATGCGACAGAAACTCTGCAGTACAAGTAAATAACTCAGTTGACTGCTTTGTTTCCCAGATGAGTTATTCAAGTTGATTGAGGCTAAAAAATAATACTTTGTATTATGCCAGCTTGGACTCAGCCGACAGCCACAGTGAAAAATGCACCACATCTCAGCATCTTGTTTGGACGTCATGCCTCTACCTCGCACGTCAGCCATGCATGTTAGGGTGTTTTGTTTAGCAAATTAGAATAGGTATTAAGTAGGTAGTATCTAACTACCTACCGACATATTTGTAGGCAAGCTTAATTAGCCAGACAGTGATAATGTGTGGCTTTTATCGCTCCGCGACAACTGGTTCCAAATGTCAACAGGTTTTCCAAAACCACCCTTGCATTGGCCGGGTCGATATTGAACCAAGCGGCGACAACTTATGCAACGGCTTCAGCAGTTCCTCCAAAACCAACAAAAACAAACACCAGCGAGATTAAGCCTCCAAGTTTCCAGTCACCCGCGACGGACATCCAACGTCCAACGTCCAACGTCTGATCCCGCGGTAGCGTCTCACCTCGCCGACTGTGCAGACCAGACCGACCTCGGCTCCCCTGCGACGACTGCCTGACCAGGGCCAGTCGCGCACCACCCGGCCACACCGACACGGGTGTCACAGTGGTGACACGGCGCAATCACTTCCGACTGTGTCATGTCACAATGCCACAGCATCCGCTGCCCGGCCGTCGTCGCGGGTGAGAACGGAGATCGACTTGGCACAACGCCCCCGGTCACAGCCGAGAGTCGAGGCGTTAAAAGCCGATGTCAGCGCCGGCACCCGCGGCGACGGCTTCCGCTCGGAGCGTTCATGACTGGACTCGACGAGTCGCAAGATTCGACGATTTCGGACACATTGGAACCAAACGCATTCCAAGAGAGGGGTCCGAAGTTGACTTCGTTGCATATCACTCACCTGCTAACAGTCTATTCCACGATGCCAATACCAGCTGATTAGCCAAGAGGTATTGATCACTGCACTGCCAGCAGCGTGTGAACATGATGGCTGGATAGGGAATTTATTGGTTGATGAATGGGATCAATTTTAAAACTGCTTACCTACTCTTGGCAACTCCACAAGTGGTCTATAAGTTCTAATCTGACCCAGGCAGTGCCAAGAGCTTTCATGGAGTATTTTAATTCCACCTTTTTGATACCAACAGCTTTGGTTAATCATATCACAAGCTGACTGAAGAAATGGTCAATATCACCAAGTAGCAGCAGGCGTATATTCATGCAATCAAATATCAATAGGTGTAGGCCACTCGAATAGTTATTGGTAGGTATAGATAGGTAGATGATATCAATAAGCAGTAGGCTAACCACTGCATTTTCCATAAGTGTCGGTTAGTTGAGGCTTGTCTAGCTTATCGGTAACAAAACTGTGGCGGACCGAATACCGCACGAAAGGCCACTAAATACCTACCTACCAACCAACTTAGATACTTACCAGATTGTTATTCGATTTAAGCACACCAAGACCTCCATGTCGCAAGTTCCTGAAAACAAGAGTTTTTTTTGTCATGAAAGTCCAAAGTGCTTTCACTTCATGTGTCCGGTGAAATGTATTCTCTCACCGAAGTATGGACACCTGGGATAGCCACAAGCCGGCTTCTGCCTCAACGGAGTAACCTTCATGCTTGTTTTGAAACACATGCGTCTCAACCAGTCGCTCGAGGTCCTGTTACGTCTGTCCTAGAAGTCGGCGCCAAGTCGGCACCTCGCAATGCTAACTGCCCATATAAGTCCACAAAAATATCAGTACTTTTGTAAAAGCGAGTTCGTCTTAAAAACCTGCCACTAATTTATGACTTACGTGCCTTTGCCTCCATGTATCCAAGTTGAACCACAATACACAGAGTTTGTTAATATATATTTCCACTGAAGTTTAAAAAATCGTACCATGTTTCGGTGTATTCAATGTTCGGGTGTCTAAGTCTATCCTGATATCATTAAAAAGATGTAACCTACTGAGGTAGGCGAGACGCCTGTGTTTGCATCTCTGCTTTCAACAGCAATCCATGGACTAAAGTCGTTGAACACGGCTGCATAATTATTTTCTTTTAAACATGGGGTGAAATAATTTCATAGAAACTCCGAAAATATGCTTCCTCTCACAAAGAATAAGATATCCCATGAAAAACATTCACAGCAAAACCGCACAATTCTGGCAGCGCCTCAAACCTTTTTGACACACACACACACACACAAACACACACACACACACACACACACACACACACACACACACACACACACACACACACACACACACACACACACACACACACACACACACAAACACACACACACACACACACACACACACACACACACACACACACACACACACACAAACACACACACACACACCAAGCATTGGCGAAGTGTTGTAAGTCTGCCAGTCAAGATCACTGAATATCATGTTGAGTTTGACGAGAAAACGATGCAGGTATAGACAGTGAATATATATATATATATATATATATATATATATATATATATATATATATATATATATATATATATATATATATATATATATATATATATAAATATATATATATATATATATATATATATATATATATATATATATATATATATATATATATATATATATATAAATATATATATATATATATATATATATATATATATAATTCCCATCCAAATACTGAGCCTCACTTATATGACACGTGGAGACAATGGCGACCATCACCCAAATCCTCCTCAGCAATCACCAAAATCCTCCATCCAGGTCGGCATGGTGGGAGCCAGAGTGGTCTGTGTCTGTGTGGTCTGTGGTGTTGGTTGTTTTTAGTGGGGCTAAGCTGGGTATAATGTCAGTTTGTGTGCAAGTGGGAGTAGTGTTGACGCCAGGGGTGGAGGAACAATACCAGCCCCCTGGTGTGCATTTTTGAAGGTGGGAAGCTGGACTCCAAGGTCCGCCGAGCTTGGGGATAAGAAACGCCGGTTGTGGCATCGGGAGCGCAAATTTCCTTTTATTTTCCACAAAACGGACACGGTGGCGATGTGGCCAGGTGCCCGGATGTGTGACAGTTGAGGCATTGGGCTGGTTTGGAGCAGGTGGAGTCGTGATGACGTGTCGCGTGGCACTTGGGGAATCGGGCTGGTTTGCGGGACGCTACGAGTCAGACACAATGGAAATGCGAACATAGTGGGATTTCCAGCTGAAGAAAGAAAATAGGTGATTTCCTGGTGCCATTCAAGGACTGTAAAATACGCGTCCACAAGCGCGCCCGGATGCTCACTAGTGTATCCGCTTTTTAAAGTTACCTTGCCTTCGGATATCGATTTTATTGCCAATTATACCGATATATTGCACATATGGCAGATGGCAGATGTTTTGCTGCCATGGCCAAAGCGCTAGCACGTTAAAACAACGGTGAGGAGTTGGGATGAAAACGCGGACTTGGTAGCGGAGATAGCCGGTCGGGAGGTATTGGGAAGAGTGGTAGAGTTCAAGGTAAAGGTAAAGATAAATACTCGCATCACGTTTCTGGCCGTCTTTAAAGGAGACGATGCGGCGGACGTGGGTCACCACCTGCGGCCTGAGCTCCGCTTGAATATCTGCCGCAGACATGAGGCGGAGCGCCGGCGCCAGTATGGTGCTCTTGGTGGTGCTCTTCACGGCTGGTGCTCTTGGTGGTGCTACGGTTGGAATGGAGGGCAATGGCGACTGACCCACCACAAAATGTAGTGGTGCGGACGAGGGCTGTAGTCCGGGGTCGGGATTGGGTTTTGATGACCAGGGTTCCGTTAGCCGGGATTGGGTTGTGATGACCAGGGTTCCGTTGGCCGGGATTGGGTTTTGATGACCAGGGTTCCGTTGGCCGGGATTGGGTTTTGATGACCAGGGTTCCATTGGCCGGGATTCAATGTCAGGATTGGCTCAGGAGCAGATGACGATGAGTTGTTTGGTTTGTCAGAAATAGCCGATACGACGGAAGAGAGCGGTTTCCTCGACAGGCTTAACGACTATGGAAGAGCCAGTGCTGTCGCATATATAGATAGACACGGTGGACACGGACACTAGATGGACACGGACACTAGATGGACACGGATGGACACGGATGGACACGGTCCCAAGACATGGTCTTGGGACGAACACGGGTCGGTGATGCATAGAGGGCGTACATAGCGTCATCGAAGAGGAATAGTCCGGCGCGGGTCATCAACGTTTGTATCAAGTGAAGGAGCATCAGGGGGGGACGAGTGGTCTAGGGGTAAGATGCTCGTCTCACAATCGAAAGATTGTGGGTTCGAGTCTCACCTGTCGCTACTCTTCGCCCGCGACCAATCGGCGTGAGAGATTGGCGACGCTACATGACTCAACAGTCGACGTGTCGTAAAACCAATAACCAACCAAGGAGCATCAGGGGCAAAGTCTGGGGTCGCGCGATGGTCGTCAGGTGTAGTTAAAGGTGGAAATTCCGGTTCGGAGTCCGGTGGCCAGCTGGGGTTGATACTTTTTTAGTTTTCCCATCGTGTGGAAAAGCCCTACCTAACGAAAACTACACGAACACAAAGAACACACACAAACACGGGACAAAAACACGGAACTAAAGTACGCCAACGAATAGCCACACGGGGTGATGTCTGTCAACCTACCAGAAACATAATGTGGAGAGGAGCGACGGGCGTCTCCCTGTGAAAGTGAAAAATTAAGAACTGCGAAATCAGCAGTTAATCGCGCCAAATGACAGAACGGATTCAGCAGCGTTCGTCGCACTGTAAAGTTTATGCCAGGGTGACTAATACTGAACCGTCCATGAGGGCGTTTGACGTCCTATGGAACCTTAACTCAGCTTTGTGTTCGCTTTATCGTTCAGGCAACCCCCTACCTTTCTCACCAATGTCACCAAAGTAAGCCTTCTGGCACGCGCCACACGGGATCTTATATGCAACACTGTCTGCATCCCTCGGACGACTCTTGTGACATTTGACAGTCATCAAGTGTTATATTTTATTCTTCTTCTTTTCTTCCAGAGACTGCCACGAGGGAAACCGCAGGACTGACGCGTCTGGCCACTTCTTCGACGTGGAGAACGGCTGGAATGGCAGTGGTCTTGTTGTTCCGTCGATCCGATTCCTTTTCTGGCTTGCTTCTGTTTGTCAATATTTGACGTGCCTTTCTTTCTAGGGAAACCAGCATTGCAGGGAGAATCTTCACGTTCTGAATGTAGCTTGCACACAATAAAATTATTTTAAAATAAAACCATGTGAACAGATCCGTAGGGCACGTAAGTAAAAACACATGACAACGCCCGACTTTGTTCTGGTACTGTGTGATGGATAGAAATGTATTGATTGGTTTTTTCTGTTGACTTCCTGTAGGCCAAAAACCGTAGTTCTTGCTCAGACCGCCAGATTATTGCATCTCCACATATGTTTTCTAGGGCCGCGCTCACGGATGAGCTCGTTGCCAGATCATTAAGCTGTACAAATTCGTTGCAACTAAATTTGAAGCGCCCAATTGCACGCACAGCCTCACCAGCTTAGAAAAGTCTTCATTTGGCAGTGGTAGCTCGTCTTCTTTATTAGATTGAGCACTCTTTCCGTGGCAGATATCGCGCTATTGACAGCGATGTTTGTAAAAAACGACTTAACATCGAAGCTGACCAGTTTTTGGCGCAACAGTCAACCTGACTTTATCTCTGTAGTTCATCTGAATTTGTCAGCTGTGCCGAACTTTCGTACTCAGTGCCCCCCACAGCGGCTTCGCAAGGCATCATGCCAGACAGTGTGGGATGCAAGCCACCCCAGACGTTCTGATGCATATAGGTACGTCTTGTTTTGGAATTTTCGGCTGATCTCTCATCTACATTGCCTTCGGTTTCTCTTCTTGGAGCTTTACGGGCTGGCGTTCCTGTCGTACCGAGGGCTATTGCTATTGCTGGCTATTACTATTGCTGGCTATGCTATAGAGAAAGCATTTTATTCAGCAGCTGGCGACCAAAGCCGCAATAAACATGATCGTTCCTGAACTAGCATGGAGAAAGAGAAAAACTGTGTTTGGTATTTGGTAACACACAATGTTATATAATAGCTGCGGAACCCCTTAAAAGGTAGTAGTTACTTAAAGAAAGGTCATATAAGCAGACGAGCCCACTCGTCGAGCCCGCCGCGGGCCATGGTGGCATGAACCGCGACTGAGATCCGTCTGGCGGACCCGTGACGGCACCGTCGGGCTTGTCCATCCACCAGATTCGGACAGGGCCTGATACAGACACTGGCAAACTTCAGCAAGATGCCTTATTTTCCCGAAACATACCTGCTTTCTATGTGAGGTCGGACCGCACCAAAAAAAGCTGGTAGGGTCTGGACCCATGTAGCCGAGTGGTGGCGACGCCCATGCCAGCTGCGAGCACAGAAGAGACACGCACCCCGTGTCGACTCCCTCCAAATTGCATCAAGCAGACCCCATTGAATCACTCATCGCCCTCGCTAATTTACACGGAAGTTGGCTCCAACGTTGGATGACAACTCATCCACCCACTGTCTGCCAGAACGTTCAGCACTTGAAGCAGTAGAATACGTTATATTGTCAAGAGGACAAAGTTTCCAGGGTGCGTAATGTCCAGATAAATACACAAGAGCCAATGGAGGTTTCTGGACATCGTGCACCCAGTACATTTTGTCGCTTGGACATTATGTCGCTTCCTACCGTTTAAGTATTTGACATTGTGGGCTCAGGACACCATGGTCCCTGGGCATTCTGACATTTACCCGCCACGGGGCTTGTGTGTGAGGGGAAGGGGGTTACTGATGTCAATTTTGACAATCTCGAAACATTGGCTAAATTACGGAATCTTTTCGAGCTTTTTTTAGCACGAAGTGGAAAAAAATGCGTGCAAAATTCCCCTCCCATTAAACAACCTGACGGCCTGATTGAAAACCTGACGACGCCACTAAATGAGCTTCATGTTGAAGTCCTGACGACAGGACTACATGGGCTTCATGCTAAAATTGCAGGTAATTGCGGGGCCATGTCCCTTGGTGGGGGTGGTGGCCCTGTTTTAGCGGCCGAAGTCACACGTTTTGTCCTTATGTAGCCACCAGAAGCAAGTCCACAAAGAGGATGAGGCACAGTGGCATGTATTCATTTTCCATGGAAGGGTGATGCCCCTCTTACTGGAAAAAGCGACCGTCTTCGGAGGCTAGAGCGGACCCCCGAGGTGGTCAGCCAAAGACGCCCATCTGTGTAGAAAAGGCTTAACACGCCCCCCGGGGGAGGGCGGAATTCGTCCCGTCCCTCTCAAGAGTGGACTGATTCCATATCCTTTGTTTTTTCCTAGGTCCTAGATTTGCATCGCGAAGGGCACCCCTCGCGGTACAAACTCCTACCTCCGCACCGGGAGCCATCACACTGCATGGGCGCAACATCCCACTTTCTAAATATCGTCGTTTTCCGGAATTAATACACCACGCATCGACCAGTAAGAGTCAATGCGCGGATGGTAAAGCTAGTTCCCAATTGTGTTGTGAGACATTCAGGCATATCATAAAATGTTATTTCTCCTACATTCGCTTGAGTTGCCTTGCTCTTTCCGTTGAAAAAATGTGCATTATATTCATCAGTTTGAGCAAAATGAACTTTGTTTTTAATCGGATTATTTCATCTGGTAGCCATGCCGTAGGAAAACTACTTTACTCTGAGGCACCTTCTTTTACACCATCATAAAGCATATGTAGGTACGAAATGTTCACAAAACCGCTCTAGTCCCTTGGAGATGAAGATGAAGCCCTGAGAATAAAATAAAATACTTTACTTGACGTGGCCAAATACGCCTTAAAAACCGTACAAATGGCGCTATATCCGACCGGCAAACCGTACACACGGCGCTATATCCGACCGGCAAACCGTACACATGGCGCTATATCCGACCGGCAAACCGTACACACGGCGCTACATCCGACCGGCAAAAATGCAAATGGCCTCCCCGGTCATGTCCCCATGACGTCACAGGCCTATATTGCGGGCATAAGACATGGTTGTTGGCTACATTTGTTTGTCGGCTCGACGATGAGTAATGATAATTTGGCCAATGATGTGGCTGTTATGTTGGCATAAATATGCGTGGAATATGTTCTTAGACAACCTATGCCAACATGCAGTTTCTGGCAAACAGTTATGTACTTCCCACAAGAGTTATATTTCCTAGGTCAAATATGGTCAATCGTTTATTATGTGATATATACTGGCCATCGACAAATGCACTTGTGTAGGTTTTGTGCGACAAGTTTCACGTCCAGTGAGGATGCGATGTGATATGTGAAGTGTTCCATGTGTATACATCATGTTGGATTGACGTTGTTCTTGTGGTTTGAATAGTGAGTTGTGGAATTGTGCTAAGTCATGTTCTCAGGTGATGCTGACGAAAGTACTGCTGTTGGATGGTTTTGCTACATAGATGGCATAGATACCACCGTGATAATCAATAATTGGGCATCGCATCTGCACCGCCATTCATAGGGATCAGTTGACAGTGATGAAATGTTTGCAATATATATATTCAACATTCACCACTGGTACGATATGCATGGAACAACAAGACGACGTGTGTGCTACACCTTGCAAAACAATAAAAAGTGGCGTGGCCTCAGGTAGATAGTGAAAACGTGGCCGGACGTTTGCATCACTGACTGCAATCAGACGACCGCGATCGGACTCATCCCAGAACGCGTCTCGACTCGTAGCTCGAGACTCGCACCGTGACACAACCTGTCGCCCAGCTCACTGCACTGCGATCCAGCTCAGCATTGCGCTTGTCATCTGTGATTCCGCCACGCCCAAGCGGCTACTGGACATCCCTTCAGGCAACGACCACATGCGTCATATTCTACACCCGAAAACAAATATTGGGGAATCTATTCTCAGCATCCACTCCTCTCTCCGTGACGGTTTTACCACTTGATCCATACATCGTATAGCTTGTACTCGGCCATGTGCTACAAGCTTTATCACAGTCCACGCCAGACACAACATCCGTCTCCCGGGCCAGGTGTCAGAAGCTGTACAACTCCCGTGCCAGGTGTCAGAAGCTGTACAACTCCCCGGCGGTCGCTCAGGTGGAGGAGGGCTTTGGTCGTACCATGCGGCCCCAGAACAGCGGGACACCTGTTCTGTTGTCTCTAATGACGTACAGGAATGGGCGTGACGCGGAGAAACTGTGCGAGAGGCCAATGCGACTGATAATGCCGACGGTAGCTGCCGCTGCCTCCGTGCCTCTCTCGTGCACATCAATCACAGCTTGGTGAAGCACCTCGTCCAAATACACGTGCTCCGAAGAGGACAGGGAGTCCAGAGAGGAGCTGAACACCTTGAATAGATCCCTAACGCCCATCTCCTGCAGGGCGCTGCGCAGCGAGAGGGTCTGCTCCATCTTGAAGCGCGGCAGCTGGACGTCAAGCTCACTTTCCTTCATCTGGGCGACAGCGGCAGCGAAGTTCTCCGCGGTGAGATGACGCTCCAGGCGATCTAGAGGCTTCTCTCCAGCTTCGTCAGGCAGGAACACGTACATGCCGTGTGAACCACCGGTGTAGGGCAGCGCCAGGCAGCTGAAGTTGTGCTGAGGGAAGTCGCCAAACAGTGCCTTCATTGAAGTAGCCGACATCATGTTCGTAAGGATGGTCTCGTTGGGGCTGATGTGGAACTCGCCAGGCCCCGTGTCTGTCGGATTGAACGGCGTCTGCCAGGAGCTGTTGAAGTACACCACATTGGCAGCAACCATGCGAGTGTAGGGCGGAAGTGGCGAAGTCAGCAGCTTGGGAATCTTGCCGTTGGTGTTGACGTTTACCCACTGGTTGATCTTGTTGGTGGCCAGCACCGGTTTGCGCGCGAAGTCCAGCGACTCGACGGCGGCCTGGTAGAAGTCCATCGCATCTGATCGGTACTTATTCTCGATTTGGAAGCGATCGGCGGCGAAGATGCGGTTGGCGATGTTGACGGCGACTCCTTTGGTCTGTTGTTGGAGGGCCAATAGCTGGATGCCACTCTGCTGATGAATCAGCAGATCTTTAGCGTAGGCGGGATACTTGAGAGCACTGCGCAGCTCGTCGTAGGTGCGTCCGGTGGCGCCAAGAAGCAGCAGATTCAGCATGCTCACGATTGAAAACGGTGAGAAGATGGTATTTCCTCTGCCCAGGTGGTCAGTACTGAGATTTACCGTAAAATCCACCATGGAATCCGTGATGCTGAATGAGCCCTTTTTGGGTCGTACAGACTTTCGCACCAGTACGGCGTCCCGAGGAGCTCCCACGCTGCATTCAACTGCGATGCAAATGACGACGGCTGCAGCTGCAAAGAAGGAAAAACACATCAGCTCGTGTCCACAGTGGGCATGACTAATACGTGATTTTTTTCTTTAAAAAATGTATTGCAAAGTCATGACTTAGACTCAGACTCGGACTAAAGTGATGGATTTAAACGGTTGCTGAAAGAAAGGTGTTTTGATTGCTAAGGCATCAGGAACACATCAATGAAATGTGCACAAACAATGTGCTACCATCTTCAAATATGCAATGCTCCCGGTGATCGGTGTACAAATTCATAGCACGAATGCGCATTGCGTACAACCCAGGCCATCGATCGGGACACGGGTCATAGTTTTGAGGTCCATTCTTTCAATGCAATGTCCATAGCCGTAATGTTAAACTGACAAACGCTGGTGAGGGTAGTGGTATACGTCCCACTCGTCTCCCATCCCTTTGACGCCGCCCATGACCCTGCTGCATTGTGGGCTTCATCACACATCTTTCAGAAACCTAACAACCGAAGAAAAAAAACCGGCATGGAATTCTGAAGGTCTATCACGAAGAAAATGCATCATACAAGCGAATACAATACTTGAGGTATTATTATTTTCCGTATGCAGCATGGGCGTCGCAACGCCGAGGAACGTGGATCAAGCAAGTCACGTGGTGTGCAACTGTATCTAAAGACAGCAGTTCACTACTGCGTCAAACGCAGCAGGTCACACAGAGGGTTTCCTTTCATGTCTGGGTCTAATGTGCGAAAATTTCATGGAGGCTGATCTAAAATACTCCACGATTGTTCGAAACTTGTCAAAGCTCAAAACCACAGAATGCCGCGCTTCTAAACTTTCGTATTTGTTTGTCGTCCATGGCGTGCAGCGTCCATTGCTTGAGCGCCAGCAGCCGGCCGCTGGCACCTCGTGCAGCGCGTCCACTGCCACACTACATGCCACAGTGGCATGTAGTGCTGTTGGGTGCCAAAGTATGAATGCATCACCAGAATAATGTGAAGAGGTGACTGCAATATAGGGACTTGTAGAGGAAAGAAAAACTATACCAGATGTCAGTCATCACAGCTGACGCAAAGCATGAAATCTAGCACAGCTCATGTGGGATCGGCAGATAACTGTATTATTTATGCTCACTTAACAGGTACACAAGGGCACACATTGTTGTGCCATCGCTAACCTGCGATTTCCGCACACTGAGTTTAACTTCTACATAAAGTCATAGTCCTGCTTGGAATGGAACGCCACTATTGCTTTTCTGCGACTCAGTTGTACGCAAACATAGCCGTGACGACCTTCCTGCCCTGCCACTGCGGTCAAAGTATCTGTGATCAGCTGCTTAGCGCGTTCAATCGCCTGGGTGTACACCGAATAGGCTGGTATATTAAAAACAAACTGTGCGACATTCTGTAGCTCCAAGTTCAGCCATCAGTGGAGGTTCAGTGACGAGCTCTCCTTGCCAGCCAATGAGCGCTGTGTAGTTTTGCGTGCTCAAACTTATTGCTGGCGGCGTATATGGCGTCATACTTCCAATTCCTGACTCTGGGAGTCAGGCCTCTCGGATCAGAACAACTTTTTTTTGGCGAGTTTGCATGTAGGAGTCAGACGCCGTGGCAGCAGAAGTGATTCCAGGTGAGCCCAGTAGCTGCCACGCTCAATCAAAGGATCAATCATAATGTGCTGCGGGGTGGCAGACTGGTGCGACAAACGATGCACACTGTAGTGCAGGTTTTTCGCCCGCTGGAACAGGTTATGGTACGCATAAATTGGAACCCACACGGGTTTACAGTGACCAACAACAAATCGGACCGGGGTCTGAAGAGCATCTGCGGGAGCTTTTGCAAACTTTTGCAAACAGTAGAAGCAACCGAGCAGCTATAGTGTCAGCCACAGTGTCATGGGCCCATCTTGCCGAGCAGCTATAGTGTCACCCACCGTGCCATGATTACAGGCCTGTCTTACCGAGCAGCTATAGTGTCAGCCACAGTGCCATGGGCCCATCTTGCCGAGCAGCTATGGTGTCACCCACCGTGCCATGATTACAGGCCTGTCTTACCGAGCAGCTATAGTGTCACCCACCGTGCCATGATTACAGGCCTGTCTTACCGAGCAGCTATAGTGTCACCCACCGTGCCATGATTACAGGCCTGTCTTACCGAGCAGCTATAGTGTCACCCACCGTGCCATGATTACAGGCCTGTCTTACCGAGCAGCTATAGTATTAGCCACCGTGCATGTTTGCAGGCCCGTCTTGAAGATATCGAGCCAGCATGTGCAGAAGTTTCTGATCGCGTTCAGAACATCCATTATGTTTTCCTCCACATCAGTGACCTGACTGGGTACGGGCAACAATTGGCATGGCTTCTATTGTCTTTGTCTATTGTCTTTAGGCCGTGACTGTCCGAGTTAGCCACCAAGCGATTCAAGCCCGGTCGTCGAGCCGCCCAAATCCCGCAATGGTTATCTCGGATCGAGCTCATTTGAATGCAATCATAGATAAACAAATGGACAGGTTTCTCATTCAGTAGCTCAAATAACCAACACACCGCCGGCTTTCTCTGTGTCAACGGCCGAACCATTTGATTCGATGACCACAAACTTGCAACCAAACTCACTCGCCACAGATTGAAGCTATCAAAATATATCACGCGCCTTGCCGGAAGCTAGGATAAAATATGCGGCATATTCTCATCCAGGCATCTTTTTTACGGGCGCCCCTTGCTCCACTGACGAACCCAGTAGGTGTTAGCGGCCAGTACCCCACACGCCTCCAACGGAGACTGCAACGCAGAAGTAAGGCCTTTCGCTAAGGTTTTGGTTGACCCAACCTGCAGCGAGCCCACTCCTTGTGGGCTGCAGAATTAATTTTGCCATTCATCTAGCAGCAAACAAAAACGTTTTACCAGGCTTACGCTGAAGATGATGATACTTCAGTGCATAAAACAATACTCTCAATACAATACAATACTCTCTGCGGTTGTCTAATGGCCACTCACGTACATGTGATATTCGCTTGTGCGAACTGAGTGAGTTGCACAAGCGAGTGGGTGTCAACTTACCAAGTGGCTTCATCTTGTGACGTGCCAGTTGTCGTCCTCCTCCCGATATCTTCCACGTTGTGCTGTGCCTCACTCTCTCTCTCTCTCTCTCTCTGTCTCTCTCTTCTGGTGTCGCGCTCTGCCACTGTGTATCGCCGCTGGCCGTTCCGACACACCGCACACTGTGCCCCGCACGCCACCAGCCGAGGTTATAACCGCCGCGACGCAATCGATCCGGCTCAGCTCGGTTTTTCCAGTCGGTGACGTCATCGGCTCGTGACGGGAAGCCGGCGGTGCCCCGGTCGCCTCGGCGCCGTTCGGGAACGACCAGCGCCAGCGTCCGGTGCGAGGAATCCAACTGAGCCGCTCCACACCGGGACGTCGGACAATGTCATGCCACTTCGTGTCGGTGTGACTCGTCGCTCGGAGACAAATTGTCGCTATCAGCATTCAGCTTGTGGCTTCATGTAAGAGTGTTTAAGGGTGCAAAAATGAAATGTGGATGAGGAAATTGTTTGTTTTACTGTGAAAAGATCACAAGTGCCCTCCCATACGCTCTACCCCAACACCAGTTGTGGCTTGGCATGGGCCAATGCCCGGACGTCAAATACGCCTCCGTCCCCAGCGTACAGGAGTCCCGAATGTCACCCGGAGCTCACGCCAATGCCACTGTAGGAGAACCAGAACGACACTAGCTGTTGCGCGGTTCCCGGAATGTGATGCTCACCTTTTAGGGTGGTGGTGCATTATGGAAGATTGTTGAAATTGTATCGTGTTTGCTGTATGATTGCGCACTGGCGGACAAAGGTGAAGAAGCCTACGACACGCCGACGCTTATATCTGATAGTTTAAATTGTTTCACGTGACCTTGGCGCACCGGTTGATTCGTTTCCATCATCACGTCGTTGGTGGGCATTAGGGAAAGTTTTTTTTTCGCCCTTGGGAGCAGCCGTAATGAAGGAATAGCCGACCATTTTGCACCATCAATGAAGGTGATTTGTGGCTATGCTAGCTGTAATTATAAAGGAGAACTTGGCAACATGAAAAGGTACACCAAGTTCAAGCGCCTGGGACAGACTTTGCGAGTGAAGATGTCTCTGGGTGTTGCAGGAGGATGGGAACGATGGTGCAGATCAATGCCCAAATAGGAGCAGGAAATTAATGTTTCTTGTGATGTCCCACCAGACATAGACAATGTCATGTCAAACAAGGAATGTACCATGCTATGCAGGCTATGCCTGCTGACTACCACTGTGGAGTGTAGAACGTACACTCCACACGATGGCACGTTGCCATCAAACTTGTGCGTGTCGAATATTGCTTGTATTTGCAGAGACGAGAGAGATTCCAAGTGAGAGAAGGATCGCTTTCTTTTTCTTTTTTTTCTTTCTTTTTTTCCATCTTTAGCAGAGGCCGAGTGCCATCCGCTAGAGATATGCTACGTTGAGGAAAGGGTTACGTTAATCCGGCTTATATGGCATCCGGTTATATCAATTAAGAAGGAGAGGAAAGATGAGACGCCGACAAGCCAGGAACGTGGCGTAAAGTCCGACACACATACATGGGTGAAACATACACAGACACACGTACATACACGACACATAGAAGTACACTTGGAGGGTGGGCAGCATCGTTACCTGCGGAGAGGCTCCACCGCCCACCTGCGACCGAAAAAGCGAAGCAGAGGCCCGACGTCCAGGGCGAGTCGTGGGCGTCGGGCCCGACCTTGTGTGTGTAGGTGTATGTTTTAGTTACGGCTTGGAAAAACCTGAGAGGTGAAAAAACCAAGCAGCTTGGAAAACCCGAAGGTGAAAAACCAAGCGCAATTTATAAGGAGAATCGTCCGTTTTGGCCAAATTGGATCGGTCTCAGCCTACCTAGTGTGATACAACCTATATGTATGTGTTTAGCGACGATGGAGATGATAGCGTTTGACTTCAAATTACTTCCTCTAGTTTTGTGCCGTGCAAGTATGTGAATAGTATGTCAATGAGGTCCGGAAAACGATTTTGCGTCGGTCGGTGCCTGTCACCGAGGAGGCTTGGTAGTGAAAGTGGAAGACGATTTTGCGCAATGTAGGTAAGAAGTGGGCGACGTTGTAGTTGGTAGGCTGGGCAAATAAGCAAGAAATGTTCCACAGTGTTACGAACACCACATGTTTGGCAGGGCGGAGCGCGGAGAGGTCGATCAAAGAGGAAATTATGCGTGAGATTCGTGTGCCCGAGTCGGAGTCGAGCAAGGTGGATCGCGGAAGGAGCAAGGTGGGGGAGAGGAAGACGACGGAGAGAAGACGACGGAGGAGGGAAGAAATCCAGACCACACGCGGCGATTGAATATTGTTTGGCAATATTCAATCGCGGCACGCTCGAAAAGACCTAGCTTATAGCTGGCGATCGAGCACGAAAAGCTACCCGCTTCCCCAAAGACCCCGACCCCCCTCCCAGCTGTCTCGTAGGTGTCCTTATTAGGGCATCTACGGGAAGCTCCGCCCCCCGGACCACTAGTTGGCTGTCTGCCGGATTAGCCGGCCGGCGCCACTAGTTGGTTGCTCGCCGGAATAGCCGGCGTAGCCCCCCTCCCAACCCCCTTCGGCCCAGCGGTGCTCACCAGCACCGTCGGGAAACCGAATTGTAGCAGCGGTCGGCTTTGATTGTTTGTTGTCCCATCCCACCCACTAGGTTAGAGCCAGCAGAGGTACCTTCCTGGTTTCATGGATCGTGCTAGCGGCCTTTGGCCGTGACTGCGCCCGCCTTTGTTGGCTACTCCCATCCCTCCAAGCACTGTGTCTCTCTACCCCTTTCGCACTACACTCTCTTCACACTTTTCCTTGCAGCACCCCTTCCGGGTGCCTCTCTTGTCAGCACCCCTTCAGGGCGCCCTTCCCACACTCAGTCACCCCTCCCCTCTCTTCTCAGGGGTCCAACCCCGCACCGGCATGGCCGGGGACCACCCGCCCCCCGCGGAGGGCGGACGCCGGCCGCGCCCAGGAGCCCGGGCCCCGCCACCGCGAGATCCCCCTGACGGGGAATCCTTCGTGCTCGTGGCACGAAACGAAAGGAGGGGACATGGGAGCGCACGTCTCCGTTTGCGGTAGCCAAGGAGCTCGACAGATGGACAGGAGGGGTAGTGGCGGCCCGCACCATCCGGTCGGGCGCCCTACTGGTACGGGTCCGTGACGCAACCCAGGCCAGGGCCCTCCTTCTTTTACGCCACTTCCTGGACCACCCTGTTGAGGTAGTGGTAGCCGACCGCCTCAACAACTCTTTCGTTACGGTGTTCGCCCCTGAGTTGGCACACCTACCAGAAGAGGAGCTCCTCGAGGAGCTGCTACCGCAAGGCGTCTGCGAGGTCGTCCGCCTGGGGCGCCCCTCAGCATCGACCCCGAGCCCCCTACTCAAAGTGGGGTACCGGTCACTCGCCCCGCCGACTCACCTCTATGCAGGGTACCTGCGGTACCCCTGCCGTCCATGGACCCCACCCCCTAAGCGCTGTGGATTCTGTCAGAGGTATGGACACCACAGTGGGGTCTGCCGTGCCCGAAACCCAGTGGGCGGCCATTGTGCCGAGGCACACCCCAGGGCCCAGTGCGAGGCCCAGGAACCGCGATGCGCAGCCTGCGCAGGCCCTCACCCCGCCTCCTGCCCCCGCTGCCCAGTCTGGCTGGATGCCAAGGCACACCAGCAGCGACCCCGGACAGCCCCCCCCACCCAGCTCCGCCCCCCGCCGCAGAGGCCACCCTCAGCCTGGGGTCAACTGCATATTCAGCCCCTCTGGCCGACCCCGGCCGAGGCGGCCGTCCGCCCGCTGACCCGTGCGCCCACGCGCAACGAGCACCCGCTCAACCACCCCAATCCCACACCGGACTCACGCCCTGCTCCCGCCGCTGGATCATCCGCCTCCAGCCCCCCCGGAGTAGATCGGCCGCCATGCCCCCACGGGATCGAGCCCCCTCTGCACCGCCCCTCCAGGACCACCCCAGCACCCCCTCCACCCAGCCACCCTCTCGGGCTCAGGCCACCCCGGCGAGCTCCCCTCAGGTCCTCACATCTCCCTCCACCGGCCCATCGCAGTCCTCTCAGGACAGTCCTGACCCCCCTCCGCATGCTCGGGAATCCCCCAGGGACCCAGAGCAGGCAGCCACACCAGAGTCGTCTGATTATGAAACAGACGACTCTGCCTCACCATCACCGCCACACACGCGGCTGCGGGAGCGTGATCACAACCATTAATGCAGACACCCACCACTGAATTCTTGCTCCAATGGAATACGAGGTCACTCATATCCCATTGGGCGGAATTCAAGGAATATGTTATCAAAAATAAACCATTGGTAGCCGCCGTTCAGGAGACCCGATGGCGCGACAACGACCCATATAATTTTAACATCTATGGCTATTCTCTCTATACCAACAACGTAAATTCTACACCCCGCGGCGGCGGGGTTGCTCTATTTATCTCAGACACCCTCCTTCATCGTCAGATCAACATTGCTAATAACCTAAATTTTATTGCTGTTTCGGTCCAAATTGCACAACTAGAACTTACTATACTCTCTCTTTACCTCTCACCTTCTCTTACACTATCCTTATATTCTGTGACCGACCTTTTCGGCCTCCTTCCTCACCCCTGTCTGGTGCTGGGTGACTTCAATGCCCATCACCAGGCTTGGGGCTGCCACTCCACATCACCTCGCGAACATCACATTGAAACTCTCCTCAACCCATCGCGTCTGGGTGGAAAACACCCATAACTCATCCAATTACTATTTGGCTAAATGTATGCCACCAAGCTTGCAGGAGCACTGTAGACATCACACAACCAGCACACACTCCAGCACGCACTCCAACACGCACTCCAACACTCCAACACGCACTGCATGCCCGCGCAATCATACATAGCAGGAACGTAAATAGCCATCCACGAATGGCATCGGACGTAGATGAGCCGAACCGTTTTACTACTCGAAATACATGTACTTTTTGATGAATTTTACTTCTTATATTATTATATTAAATTTTCTGATGTTAATTTTACAACTCGAACGGCTACCTAGTCGTACCGTCGTTTGGTAGATTGTTTATTTGTTTGACTTGTCTACTCTGACGTAGATTGCTCGTACCGACTTGTTTCAAAATTCACAACGTAAAAAGGCCACCCAAGGGTTCCATCTGACGTAGATGAGCCGAATTACAAAACACCGTACTGATCCCCCACACAACCCTACATGCTACTAACTAATTACTAGCACACGACAGCCGACTCGATGGGCGGTGTGGGCGACTACACCCGTGCCCGCGCGGTGACCACCCCTCCACGCTCGTCGGGAAGAGGAGGCTAATGCCGACACCCTGGTAAAATCAACTTTCTTGCCAACCCTCACCCACCCCAAAGTACACATTATCTTGCGGGCGGGAGGATGGTCCCCCGTCCACCTCCGCCTCCGGCATCTTAACGTCATATACACTATACAGTACAGCTCCTTTAACGTATATGTGCACTGGCCTTAACACGCGCCCTGGGGGGCCTCTGAAAATTACGCGCACTGGAGGGGCGGGGGCGGATTCCCCCCCCCCAAGATCTCGGCTCCTATTAAAGCTGTAGTAACAAAATTATCGGGGTGGATGGGTACGGTAGTGAAGTCTATTGCGTGCAATTTTCATGACGTTTAGTCAATATCTTCAAGGTCAAATGAGGTCACATGTGTCAAAATTTCCTTGTTTTGCGTGGCTTGGCTCGTCATTGTTATGGATCGCTGTGATTGTGTTTACCCCCCCCTACACCAATAAAATGTCAACAAATACCTGACCTATCTTAACCTAGGTAAACTTGCATGTTGAGGTCGAAATCGGATTTGGATTTGAAAGAAATTGTTTGAATATCATGTATTTATGGACAGGATTAAGACGATGTCATTTCCATCGGAATTGCTTACTTTCATTTGAAGAGCAAAATAAGGGCCAAAAGGAGCTTTGAGCTAATATATAGTGAAGGATAATGTATATTTTGTTTAAAGCTTGACAACCGTAGTCTCTATTAAAAAGTTGTGGTCCTGAAGAATTTCAACAAACAATACAAAAATTTGCAAAGATCATAAAATATACCTAACCTAGCCTAAGCTCTCTTTCTTATTTGTAGAGGTAAAACGTGTTAAGCATTTCTTGAGTCACACCACACACTGCAATGTTACCGTTGCCTGACCTAGCCTAACTTCTTTTTTAGAAAAGAAAGTAAGATATGCTTTCATACTTATAATTCGCATGTATTGTAGTTCAAATGTGAAAAGTGTTAGTTAAATGTCAATAAAACTTCAAATTTTCAGCAACAAAAGATGCCTAGCATTACCTAGTCTACCCTAGCCCTCTTTTTGCTTTCCAGAGGAATAACGTGTGCTTAAGTTATCTGGTATCGGAATAAAACTGCATTAATACTAGCCTGCATGTATGTTGATCACGTTGTATATGTTCACCAATGCTCACCAATGCATAGCACATAGATGAACTATGCTTGCCAATGCACATCAATGATATGACCATGTGTGCACAAGGGTGACCTTTTTTTTAGACTTTTCGAAATGTTTTGCTAACTCCCCTTATTCTGATACCGTTTTTGATGCTGATTGTAAATATCAACTTCTTTTGAACTTTGACATCGGGGGATCTCCAGCAAAGAAAGGAAACAAGTAGGTTCCTGATGCCATTCAAGAACTATGAAATATGCGCCCGCGACAAGCGCGCCCGGATGCTCACTAGTGTGTGCGCGAACAATATAGTTACAATTTATGAGACTCTGTCTCCATAAAATATGATCCATAGTGCATTTATGAAAGTTAGCTTGCCTTCAGACGTCAATTTCATTGCCACTTACAGTGATATATTGCGCATATTGGTACTTTGCGTATTGTCTTCTGGAACTATTTTCCACCATAGACGGCGGGCCGCGGCCCGCGACTCGTCCCCGACCGCCCGCCATTCATAATATGGCTGGGCGCGGAACCATACCCTGAACGTTGATGGTCCCTAACGCGAAAGTTACATTACAGTGTAGTTCTTCGATTTGTGGACATTCATCGTCTGTTGTGTTGATAATGCGGCAAACAATTAAAAATTCGTGCATAGATCACTGATGGCCTTATTTTTCGTGGTCCAAATCCCGAACATAATTTTTCATGATGGCAACTGAGCTTAACGTTCGACGAATTCATGGCATTATAGCACAGTGCTGCGACTTTTTAAAATTCCTCGCCCGATTATCTGATATTGCGGCAAACAATTATAAATTCGTGGATGCGGAACCCACGACTAGGACCGCCGCCAAGGTCGCTAGTTATCGATTATAAGATCAAATTGATACGTTTTTGTAAAAGTGCCTTACTGGGGGAATCAACTTCTGATGCTTTTATTTGCATGTATCGTATTCAGGATATCCTTGCGCGAAAATTGGTGTTGGCATTTTAGTGTTGAAAGTAGCACGTCGTCAATCTACTGATGCTGCAAATCGCGTCAGTGACGGCATCGTTTTGGGGGTCCAAATCCCGACCCGAATTTTTCAACAACCTGACCGCAACTGGGCTTAATGTTCGCCGAATTCATGATATTATGAGGCAGTGCTGCGACATTTTTAGATTCGTGGCCCGTTTGCTTGATATCGCGGCAAATAATTACAAATTCGTGGATGGATCAATGACGGCATTATTTTATGGGTCCAAATCCCGGAGCGAATTTTTCAACAAGATGATCCCAACTAAGCTTAACGTTCGCCGAATTCATGACATTATAGCGCAGTGCTGCGCCCTTTTGAGATTCGTGGCCTTTTTCTTGATATTGCGGCAAGCAATTACAAATTCGTTGATTGACCAATGACGGCATTGTTTTGGGATTCAGATCCCGAATCGAATTGTTCAACAAAATGACCGCAACTTAGCTTAATGGTCGCCGAATTCATGATATTATAAGGCAGTGCTGCGACCTTTTTAGATTCGTGACCCGTTTTCTTGATATCGCGGCAAACAATTACAAATTCGTGAATGGATCAATGACGGCATTATTTTGGGGGTCCAAATCCCGAAGCTAATTTTTCAACAAAATGATCGCAACTAAGCTTAACGTTCGCCGAATTAATGGCATTACAATGCAGTGCTGCGACTTTTTAACATTTATTGCATGGTTTCTTGGTATTGTTGAATTTATGACAATGTCGGGCCGCTCTGCCAATAGTTTTCCCCGCCGGCCGATTGGCGGCGCTAGTTTCGCCGCCCGACGGCCGGCGGCTAATGTCCGCGCTTGACGCGTAACGCAACAGCTCGCACCCATGTGCTTCAAAAAAATTGTGAGCATATCTAGTTTACCATCCAATAATTCACATAGTCGTTAGTATTACATGTTCGCCACAATATCGCCCAATGCAAAGTGTGGAGAGAGACGTCTGACACCAGCGCCATCTATGAAGAAAACCTGACCTATGCAAACGCTTCATTTGAAAGTTACTTTTCGGTATCAATTGATTATGGAAATGCACTGGTTCTGCTGTCAAGTGAATCTCCATTGGTCAAGCTTTAATGCAAACCACTAGTTTGCGCTTCGTTTTGCTTCCATTGATAACCACAGCTCAAAATATGTCAAAAATCCAGAATTATAAAAATTTCAATCAATCCGTGCGAACAAAGAAACATCGAAAAAGTTAAAAAGAAATTGATATTCGGCATCAGCATCAAAAACTGTATCAGAACACGGGAAGTTAGCACAACATTTCGAAATAAAATTATTTTAAAAGGTCACCCTAGTGTGCACCAGTCATAGCGACTTAAGCTTTTGCTTATAAGTGATATACTCCCAAGGTGGCATAATACATAATACATAATACCTAAAAAATAGTTCTGACAGAATACATAATATAGAAAATAAGAGGCCGAAGACCCGAATTAATCACTTGCAAGATTTATTTCTGGAGGGAATGACGACGGTTCAGCTGCCATATAGCTGTTGCTCAATTCGGCAAATGCTACTAAGTTGTTATCCTCTTTTCATTTATGTTCCCTGTGGCAACCCACTACTACATTCCAGTCTCCTGCACGAGCCACGGTCTCTACACACCACCTAAATGTTTGTTGTTCAACAAGGATATTCATGCTCGCCACTGATCACAAATTTGTGATTGATGCTCATTAGCACACCAACGTGTATCGCTAAGACAAGAATGCTCACTGATATCTCAGCATGATGGCATGGTTTGCAGGTTCACTAATGAGTACCTATTGATATCAATATGTCGTCCAGAATCTTATCCTCCTTGGAAATAGTTGACTCCTTTCACCTAAGTGTTCTCACTTACCTAGATTGGTTGCTACGTGGTGAGACGACAGATATTACATTTTACCATGGAGGTCGACACATCATAAACACGACACAGGCAGTTCGATAGGTACCGATTCTCAAGCAATCAGGCATCTCGCATGTCGTTTTGCTCAATTAAGTCGCACAAAATGCACCATGTGAATTCAAAAACAGATAATAAAGAGGGGTCCATGGGTTGTTTGCCAGAATCCATTCAATGCTAAGCAGGATCCAATCTCACGATATTTCGACTGTTTTGCCCTGTGCTGTATGTCCAAGGGACTGTTTGGACGAGTTTAGCTATCGAAATCAAGAAATCAAATTAAATTCACGTAACAATGAAATGCCGTCATGCACTACATGAATGACTGCCAGAATGCAATGTCAATTTTCTATCGTAATTAAATATCAACCTGGCCTGGCTAGGGATCAATGCGACGCGGTGCAGCGTGCAGAACAGAAATGGTGTCGCTTGAAATGCGTGTAAAGAAAATATACGACCTTCAATATACCAGGAGGTGCTGAGTTGACATCAAAGTATCGGTAAAGATTATACTTTATTACTCAACGTTTCGGCCAGGGGCCATCGTCGACGATGGCCCCTGGCCGAAACGTTGAGTAATAAAGTATAATCTTTACCGATACTTTTGATGTCAACTCAGCACCTCCTGGTATATTGAAGGTCGTATATTTTCTTTACACGCAATGTCTAAAACCCAGGAGCATCTAAGAGCCATTCTTCGTTGTATTAAATTTCGCTTGAAATGCGTCATGTCACTTCCAAGAACCACTCCAAAGCACCAAATCCCAAAGAATGATCCATAGTCTTCCAAGTAATGACAGCCGCATTTAGCTCTTCCCAAGATACGTCATTTGTAGGCTTCTTGTGGCGAAGCCAAATGAGGCTGCTTGGATGCACATATATTTGGAACCCCTCTTTGATTTGAACACCAATTACTTGTTTAACTTCTCTCCTTTTCGCACCACAAAATTACAGAATTATAATTCGTCTTAACCAAAACCACAAAGAAGTCGAATGCATATTTCCATTGAAGCATATTAAGCAGAGCTTGTGTGTGGCCTCAGTGTTGGTATGTGCATCACGAAGCATTGAACGGTTTCCAATCGTCTTTCCAAAGACGATCATTTCTGTATTAGCGCCCTTCGTTGTTGCTGCTGCCAATATCACGGACACCATATTTCAGTTTCTTTCTTACCGTTGTTGATCTTTGTAGGACAATTGACAATGAAGTAGAGATAACGAACAGCGCCTATGGTCATTGAACTCATGTCACACTATCTATAACCAGCAGGCATATCCTTGGCACCACGAAGCTAAGCTGGATGGAAAAAAGAGCGCTGTCAAAATGAAGACTTCAAAGGGGCATGAGGATGCAGTCCAGTAAGAAGGATCCAGTAAGACGTAAATGACCTTTGGGATCTGTGGTCGTCATTATTTCATAGATAGTTGATTTTTTCTCACCAGACGCTATTGCAAATACATGCGATTTTCTGCACGTATTGTCTAAATTCGGGTGGATGCTAAATGCCTTGTCACGTGCTACAAGACAAAAACATGAAACCTGAGAGATTCAGGCATGTGTTTGTCTGCAAGTTCAGTTGGTCACAAAATTTTTAACATGATAAGAAACCTCGCGAAAGTAAACTACTACGTTGAGTTGTTGTTGATGGCTATTTTGATGCATACAATCAAGTACGATTTACGATACTTATTTCACATTCGCTGTTGTTCAATGCTCGTTCACACTAATTATACCTAGTCACGCTGAAAACTAAACCCGTGATGTAGTCGTGTGCTTCCAGTAGATCTTGCTACAAATTTCGGTTCTTGTTTTAGCCATGGCACGAACACGCCGGTCCCGTTCGAATGCTGAGCACATTCAGGAACGGCGCAGGCGAAGGAGGCCACTGTGTACCAGACGATCAGCGACGGTCGCTCTCGGAAAAAGTCGTTTTACCATGTTGAGTGAGCATGCCTTTACAATGATGCCACAGGGAAACATTCTTGGAATGTATCAGGTAAATATTACTGCACGTCAACTTTTGAAATAATTGAGCAAATACTGAGTTTCTGTATGCTTTCACTCAATGTGTTGTTCTATTATTAAGTTCAGCTATACCTCACACTCATTTCCCAAGATCAACAAAATTCATCCGTGTTCCTTCACATATAGTGTGTTCGTTAGCCTTATGTTTATGTGATATATTATTCATGCTTTATTTGTAACTGCGCCCCTATACATGCATAGGTGATCGTGGAGAACATAATGAAGGAAAGGCTACGTGAAGAAGGAAGGAGGTATGCAATGGAACGAAGTGAAATTCACGACTCGGTTCAGAATCAGGTGGCAGAACTAGGTCAAGAGTTTCACAGCCACCGTGATGTACAGGTACGTCTATCTCATAACTTCTAATTACACTCACACCATCTAGAACATTTTGTAGGGATGGCATTGTGGTATGGATATATTGTCAATGTGCATGAGTATTGACTTTCAATGTTTTTGATAATTACACCAATTCTTGGTAAGATAAGAAACGACCTTTGCACTCAAATAAACCATCTATAGCCGCTGAAGATAGTAAGGACGTCATAGTAATCCCGTGACGAACTATGGTGAAGATGAAGCGGTGGGTAGGATCAGGGGGATGCGCTCCAGCATTGTAGTCCAATAAAAAAGGGAGACGCTTGAGCCGACCAATCAGCGTTTGACGACCTCCGTCGGTCGTGACAATGGTAAACAAACATATTTTGTCTTTAGTGCGGCGAAACCGGTGACATTCACACAAATACCAAATTTGTTTCCCTGTCAGCGGTGACATTGTGATAAAGTAGTATTCAAGATCAAGATTAAAGTAGCAAGAATGCCTTTGTACAAAATTAGCACGAAAAAATGGAATAACATATGAATAATAGCTTCCACAAGTTTTTCCCTACAGCCTTTAATATTGCCACGATCGGCGGAGGTCGTCAAAAGCTGATTGGTCGGCTCAAGTTCATAGAATTGATGGTCCTCTCAAGCGTCTCCATTTTTGGGAAGCGGAGCGTTCTACCTGGTGTTCTATAGCCTTGGGTAGGATCAACTACTCCATTTTCTATATGCACGAACATGGATATTTCAAAGGACACACGCCGTTCCAACCTTGTCAAGTTAACTGATTTCATCTAATTTCCAGATATGGGAATGCATGTAATGCATGTATTCCCCATCAATGCATGTAAGATTAGCAAAGCATGTTTGATATGGTCTGCATGCACGTATGTTCTGCATAGCAGCTTGATACTCATGGCGTATGTCACTACCCGACCAAATAACCTTATTCCTCGTTTGGCCCCGCGAAATTCGAGCGCATATTAAAGTTAAGGCTTGTTTGATGGGCTCGTGGACTGATATCTCTTGAATTTGTGAACTCCTTGAACATTTATAATTCATTTCAGAACATTTATAATTCATTTCGGATGCATTTATACGATGAGGTCCCAATCTGAAGAACTTCAATTTGACGATATCGTTTGCCCGTCAGGCATTTCGTCAAAGCAATACGCGTTAAATATTTCTCACAAGTTAATGCAAGCAGTTTTTGTGGAACGAAATCGTCCCATCTATATCGTGGCAAACTGCATAGGACGAGATCGGACTCAGGGATAAAAATGGGATATTTGAGAGGATGATTTGTCATCCACTATCGCATTATGATTTGGTCCGATTTGTATCTACGATGACTTGAAATGAAGTGCATTCAATCCCCCATTATGTAAAATGTATACTTCGATGCCGGAGCGTAATTTGGAGCGCCAAAGTGGTTGGTTCTATTGCAGCTCACGGACCGTATATACTTGAGAAGAGCAAACTAATGCTAAATTTTCTCATGCGATAACTCAAACCATTCATTGTGGACTCAGTCATCAGGTATGGGCTTAATAATTATCGTGAAAAGCAGCTGGAGTGATCTAAGGCGCCAGAAACAGAGGTGATTTGGGCACTTTGTTTGTATCGGAAGATCCGCTACTGGCATATATTGTGATAAAGTTGCGACCCAATCGGGAGTCCCAGAACTTCTTGTCGCTTGAGTAATAGTCTTGGGAAACCTCGTCCGGAACGCGGGTACTTGGTTCGAAACAATTGCTCCTAACTGACCTCTATTAATTGGACTTTCGAATGGCAAAGGACGGCAGCCGGGCGCTTGCCTGGCTGGTCACGTCAATTGAGTCACTCCGCTCGCAACACCGTGACAGTGCACCGTCGTCGACAACTCAGCAGCGACTCCTCAACGCCAGGGGCCTCCACACATCACTGGCCGGCGGCCGTACCACATGACCCACCCGCCAGAGCCGGCGGAAGTCACATGGGGTAGTCGGCCGGCCATCGGCACAAAGACGCTGGCTCAGTAGCTTTGCGCGCCGTACCAGCTGCTGCGATGTGGCGGGACAGCGGCTGGCAAGGTCGAACACGTACAGCTATGACTTCGTCACCTAACTTGATACTACAGGCACCGCTAGAGGCTAACTTCGTTGTAATATGGCCCTTGAAGCTTGCGACTGATTGTGTGTGTGTGTGTGTGTGTGTGTGTGTGTGTGTGTGTGTGTGTGTGTGTGTGTGTGTGTGTGTGTGTGTGTGTGTGTGTGTGTGGGTGTGTGCGTGGTTCGGATTTTTGGGCGAGTCAGTTGCTTCGGCTATATTGCGCCCATAACTAATGATGTATGTCTTACTCCTCATACATGCATCTTCCGAAGGGGTAGGGGGAAGGGCAGGAACGGTGGTGTAAAGCACCGTTCCTACCCTTCCCCTGCCCCTCCCCTTCGGCTCAGCTCTCTGATCTGAGCCGAACCTTACGAACCGATCCGCTCAGAGTCTGTCCGCCGCTTGGCTGTGGCCGTGGGTCACGAGAGAGAAATGTATCAAAACATGCGAATAAATTACCGTTATCTAAGATAACATCTGCTAAAATCAAGAAACGCCGCCTGGATTCAAATAGAGTAAAGCTTTGGCTACAGCATGGCATGCAGCATTGGACTGAGGTATGCACGTGGTGCCCTCCAAATTGCAATTTACTTGCAGACATAGGCCGATTTTAACCTTAAAATGTTGCTAAAAATAATGGGCTTTTGACTTAAAAGCCCATTTTCATCTATATGATACAGGGCCATTAAAGCAAAACGCCGCTGATATGCAGATACAGTAAAGCACGGGCAATCCGACGGTGAATTTTGTGATGCTGTAATGCCTCAACGTATCCCACCAAATTGCACTAAGTGCAATATTTTACGATACATGGCCACTATACGCTAGAACAATTACTTTGCACACTTTGATCCGTCTCCCAGATTCCGAACACTGCAGGGAGACGGCAGGCACAGTCAAAGCATTTGCATGGGATATTTGCAAAGCATGCATGGACTGCGGTGTTGCAATAGCATGAGGTTGCACGCGTGAAACTTGCCCAACTTTGCGATGTTGGGACCAATTATTTGCCATTATGTGCTGGCTTATCAGATGCGATGTTGGTCGAGTCACAGTAATCTCATGCGGATTTCGGTATTAGTGATTATACTTCTTGCTTTTTGCAATGCAGTATTAGTTGTTTTATTGCCCGCTGTTTCATAAAATCAACATAGCATCAGGTCTAGTAATTGTGGCAGCGTGGAAACATTGGCATGAGTAAATAATGCGAAGCGTTGCAATTATTTGCAACATTGCAGCATACTAATTAAATTAGTCATGCGACACCTATCAAGCTACTCGTACAAGCCATCCGGCGTCCGCAATCTATGTGCTATCATGATCCATCGGCTAAATGGCAGTGAAGGTTATGCGATATGTGTGCATTGAGTGATATTGAATGAATTATATGAGGCGGTAGAGGCGGTTCGAGGCGAACAAATTAGGGGAATGAAAACGCTTCACAGTTGCAAAAGTTGTTCTTTTCCATCAGTGTAGTCATATTTTGTGCATCCTTTTTCAACATCATATGTTGTAATTAGTAAATATGGAATAGCATATTAACTTAACCATGTTACGAGAGGGCCACAAATTAATCCGGACCTCCTAACAGGAACATTCCTCTTCGACATTTCGAATACTAAGCGGCCGATTTTCTCGCTGAAAATCGCGATTTCTATTTATAAACTTATATACATCCATGTGAGAAAAATAATGACAGGTTTGATAGACGCGAATATATAAGCCAAAACAAAATGGGAAATTGGACATTTCCCAGATCTCACTGCTTTTATACTTCGCAACCTATTTTGTCATAACTTTGCCATTGCCATCTTTGTCATTCTACAGCCATGTCGTTGTCCTCATTGTGCGTGGATTCAGCATCGATCTTAATGAGCCTAACTCAGAAACCTCCGGCGCGGAAGTCAATGAATTTACTGAACTAAGAGGAATTAGGTGCCCAAAACGGCAAGCTCTAAATGGATACCTGATCATCGTCGTGGAGGAGTAAGTGGCCATCATGACAGATCGCTCTTTGGGACAAAGGTATTTTTCGGCAGACTTGCACAAAAGTTCTTTATGAGAATATGAGTACCATGTAGTCGGCTCAGACATCAAGGTATCTCCCAACTTCCCGTTTTCATCAGTCGTTGTGGCACATTGCAGCGCGAAGTTAAAGGAACAAAGAGACATAGAACAATTCCTGATATGCTTCCACATCTTGTATTTGTGAATGCATTGAAAATGGCAACAAGTCAACAATGGCAACAAGTCAACAAGTCAGCAATGGCAGTTATGCTACAACCTAATAAGCGAAACAAGCGACGCCACCTCACGAGTCTAGTTTGGCAGACTTGAAATTAAACTATCTCGATCCGTCAAGACGCACAAAATATTGCGAAAACGTTTTCACCAACGCTCAACTAGAAGATATCGCCAAAATGCATCTTAAAGACATAATTGTATGAAATCTGCGTACATCTTTTAACGCGTGTTCATTTTTCGAACGAATTGCCACCATATGAAGAGGAAATGAGTATGAACTGCGCCCCGGTGGAGATCGGACAATGGAATCGAATATCCCATCATGATCCGTAAATTAACCGATTTCCTGAGGCACGGGATGAGCTCATGACTCCTTTTCTTTTTGCAAGATTCAAGTCAGGAAAGCAATTCCAGGAAACGAAAATGACTGTCAAGAATTTCAGTATACGCTTCCTAAGTGATTACCAGTATTAGCCCCTCAAATTGAGCAGCAAATTAAAATACTGAAAGTGAAAGCCCGCCTTCGTGCTCTCCTAAAACACGGTCAAAATCGGTGCAAATCTAAGCTTAAGGAGAATTGCTGAAAATCGAGATTCGGAGGCGAGATGTTCTAATGAAGTCCGAACGAAGAGGTAGTAATCGTTGAAAATGTAAATGAGTCATAGATATTCAAGTGTGGTAATTTGTATTTATACAAAGAATTATGATTAAATCATGTCATGTTCATTCATGTCAGTGCATGATTTGCTTACAGCCATTTCAGAGGTACTAAGAATGCATATTTAATCAAATACAAATATCTTTGTTTCTCATTTAATGTGTGAAGTTACGAAATAATGTGTATTTGTAGTACGATCGAGTTAGACCGCATCGAGGCCCAACTGAACAGGATCGAACACATCGTACTGTGTTTAAAGCAAGGTCCGCAGAGTAAGAAAGTAAACATCATTAAAACCGCTGCTGAATCGATACAAACAACAAGCACACCATGGGAGGACAGCTCCAGATTCCGAGTGTCGTTATATAATTTTTTTTATCCGGATGAACCACTTACCTAGAAATATACTTGAGGAGCAATGATATAGCCTTGGCTATGACATCTTTTAAATTGCACATGTCCCTCACAGACCAAGTTCAGGTGCCGCTTTTGTCATGCGTTTTGAAATGCCATCCCTTGACGGAAACTCATAGTAAATATGTGGGAAAAGAAGACGGATATTTTATTATGTTTATAATATTATTATATTATAAGATTATACGGATATTATAAGACCCATGTATAAAATGATGCATCAAATTATGCTGCCCTACAGGCACACAAATTCGTCAGCGAAGTACACAAGAGATGGAAAAGAGATATATGGGACGTCTAGATAGATCTACATGACAGTTAAAAGGAGTGAACAGAGATCTGCATTGAACAAAAGGAATGTGGTAACCACCCTAATGATCCGATCTATGTACTTTTGGGGAAGTAAAAATTAACGTGCCGTTAAACAATCACCAAGATGTAAATCTGCAACAGATAAATGGTTTTCATCTTGGAATATACTATCATGAGCAGAGGTCTGCAATGAGAAAGATGGAGTCAATCTCAAACATTAGTCACCTGTGAAGTTCATTATGACAAGTGAACGTCCTCTTACTGTTATGGTCGATGCATCTACCGATGGAGGCAGCACACATTATTTGCTTACTTTGGAATAGTTCAAGCAAATTGACCACAAGAGTACTTACCGCTGGATTACCGCTGTTTTGACGTAAGTTCAGAAAAGGCAGCAGACTTATTCGAACTATTTATTTCAGTTTATGCAGAAAACAGACTGGTTGCAGCGATTAAGAAGACAAATTATATGCTCTTGCTTCAGACAGCGCAAATGTTATGAGCCGAAAAATTGCTGGATTAAACTATCCGTTCTCTTGTTGGATGGAATCAGTCTAACTTATCGATGCCTCAGCTTTTCTTCAACCACCGATGTAATGCATGTTCAGCTATTACGTATCACCACAATTGTTGTGGCCATACTCTGAAGATGTCAATATTAGCGGTGTGCATATTGTGTGTCGCCGGATACTAATTGCGAGTTGGCTGCGCTACGATGTAGCATTGTTGTAATTCAGCAACACGCTAGGTAGGTGTCATAGCCTTTGCGGGCCCGGTTGTCGTTTTGTTAGTCTTGCTGCAGTCACTGCATGTGCCCCATACAGTGGTTGTTTCTATGTGGGGCTTGGTGGACAATTAATGGCAATACACTACCACTGGCACTACCAGTTTTAAGTGATGCTTATCGTGTCGAGGAATCTGGCCGCGACGGAGGGTGCGCTGTCTGGTTTCTTAGCTGGATAAATTGAACGGCGGCTTAACGTGGCCAGCGGCAACACGGCGGCTTAACGTGGCTAGCGGCAGCACGGCGACGGTGAAAGAGACGACGGTGACGTGAAGGTTTATGCAAGCGTGATGGCAGCGAAGGCACGCGGTCTCTATGGTAACCTGAAAGTAGGCGTACGTAAGCGTAAAAGTGCGTGAGCGCCGTTGTAAGTAGACGCAAATGTATGTTCTAGGACAAACGCACGTACGGGCAAATGCACGTACGGACAGATGTACGCATGACAGATGTACGTAACGAAATGTGCGTAGGCATTGGCAAAATTACGGATGGCAGATGTACGCAAGCGCTGATGTGCGTAAGCAAGAAAGTACGCATTGCAAATGCGCGTATCGCAAATGCACGTATGACGAATGCACGTTTGACAAGTGCACGTACGGCAAATATGCGTAGGAACAACGGTACACATGGAAATTGTACGTAGCAACAAATGTACGTGAGGCTAAACGTACTTAAGCCCATAAGTACGAAGACGAAAATATTCGATTCTACGGAAAAAATACGTAGCCGCAAATGTACGTAAGCAGAAACGTAATTAAACGCATAAGTACGAAGACAAAAATATACGATTCTACGGCAAATATGACGTACGGACACATGTACGCATGGCACGTGTATGGGAGAATACAACAGATACGTGGCATGGTACGTGTATGGGAGAATACAACAGATACGTGGCATGGCACGTGTATGGGAGAATACAACAGATACGTGACATGGCACGTGTATGGGAGAATACAACAGATACGTGGCATGGCACGTGTATGGGAGAATGCAACAGATACGTGGCATGGCACGTGTATGGGAGAATACAACAGATACGTGGCATGGCACGTGTATGGGAGAATACAACAGATACGTGGCATGGCACGTGTATGGGAGAATACAACAGATACGTGGCATGCAATGAGAACAATGAGCGACATTCCTGCCAGGTTTGCACTCTACCACCATCCCTGACTGGGGTACAGCGCGACTATCACGTGCCATGCATGTCTAGCAGGCAAATGTCACCTTAAACCGGTTGTGTCTGCCTGCACGGGCCAATCCTGCCAGGATATTGACACCTGAAATAATAAATAAATTAACTGCAAACTATTAATGAAGCTGAAATTCAATATCTCCTCTCCCTTCAGCAGGCCTAGTCTGATACGGTTAAGTTTCCTCTTGCTGTTTCATTTTTGTTTGGGCTGATTATGTTTGGCGTTGTCTGGTCATGCATGGTGTTATTTAGGCGCAGAAATGGGTGGAAATTTTGGTATCTATGTGTACTCACACACACACGCATATATATATATATATATATATATATATATATATATAGGGTGATGAAGTTACATTTGATAGCAATAAAGCAGCGCAAGGGCCTAAAGTTAGAAAAAGTACAAAAACCCGAATTAAATCGGTTTTACCTAGGCGCACAGCCGATTGGAAGAGCATGTCGGCAGCCCCACCACGCTCACACGCGATTCCCCACCGGCCGCACACACTCGCCCCAGAGCAAAACGCCGCTTACGCCAGCCCCCCCCGCCCAGTCTATTACAAACGACTTTGTCGTCCAGAATTATGTTCAAAGTTGCATATACCACATCCACCACATTTGACCGGGCGAAACGGCCAGAAATATGACATAAAAAAACTACAAGTTACCACTTATATTAACAATAGATCAAATTTTCGGAAATTGGGAAAATACAGTGAACCATTTACCAATATAACAAAAAGAAACACAAATATGACTACAGGCTACGGATTCGGTAAATGTTAGGCATGTGAATTAGCCAATTCAAATTAAAAAACCAGGAAAACTTCATGTGTCAACAAAAATCATGGATGATCATAATAAAACAAGCAAATTCAGTCAACAACCAGTTCGGATCACTGGCAGATCCAGGCAAGGGGGGTTGTCCCCAAAAGATTGAAACGGGTCATAAGCTATGTTTTACTCGATTTATGGCCAAAATCCTTTTGTTTCTACCACGGGACAAAATAGCCAGTTCGGATCAGCCAGTGGTTCGAAGTCACTGTCACTAGTATACAGTTCTTCACTACGCCACAGTTCATGTCTTTTGAGGCGAAGTTTGGCGTGCCGTTCGTGGGTCAGGCGGCAAGACGAAGCCGTGTCGAGCCGTCTGGCCAACAACGGACTGACGCCTCACCTCCCGAATAGCTCTCTCAACGGCCTGCGATGTACAGGATAGTCTTTATCAG
Source organism: Ashinkailepas kermadecensis (assembly GCA_034440615.1). Lineage (NCBI taxonomy): Eukaryota > Metazoa > Arthropoda > Thecostraca > Neolepadidae > Ashinkailepas > Ashinkailepas kermadecensis. Next base: position 161,342 of record JAOTOM010004809.1, on the reverse strand, counting down.
GATAGGCGAGGCCGCGAGCTCTCAATCTCACTATCCGGCACGTCGAAGAACGGTGGTTCCGTTATAGTCACCGAGTCCCAGTCAATCAAGTCCACGTTGTGTGGCGTCGAAATCAGTTCGGAATCTCGTAGGCCGGACACCCTCGTGATTCTTCGTGACATCCAGAATCATCTCCGACGCCCGTTGACGAATGTCAGCGTCCATCACTGCCAGCCAGAAAGCTCCTCCGGGGACCCCGAAACCCGTTGCCTATGACCACGATCACTATCCCGTCGAGCGTTCTAGCACCGGACGATTCATAAGGTTTTTTAACCTTCGTCAGTGAGAGTGGCTTCAATCAAAACACATGGGCGCATAGTGGTTGACGATGAACTTGACGAACGGCGCAGGGCCGAAGGTCTGTGGTTGCCACATACAGCGAAGTATGCGGCATGCGAGGGTCAACATCGCGCTGGTTGACGGGTCCGGCTTTGCACGGGCGACGTCTTCGGGTACAGCGCCATCTTGCACGCAATGCTAAGCTTATCAACAACTTCGATCCGCACAGGTCAGCCCCATGGTTCCATTCAGTTCAGTTACTTTCCCGAGACTAGCTCAAAATGCAATGGCATATTCCAACGTCCGCCGATAGATGTTTGCCTAAATTCGCGAATATCAGGACCAGGTAATGCCGTCGACAGTCTGAAAACTCCAGATTCAATTCATTGCAAACATCAAAGAACCAATGCACAGCTTTGTCCCTTGAAGTTCGAAGCGTCGGCAAACACCCGGATGCACCCCAGTGTTTACAGCGCACCCATCGCAGCCTAGCACTTTCACACCTGCCCCGTACTCACACGCTATCGATTCGAGTTCCCGTGGATATCAGCTGATTTTCCTGACACAGGCGTAAAATGGGTAAGGTACGATCATTCGGCTCGGATAATACTACAAGTGCTCCTCCGAATTTCCAACTTGCCGCGCATATTGGTGTCGGTTACCAGGGTCGCATCCTTACGGCCATCAAAATACAGCGCAGTCAATCCGTCTTGCAGGATATTCTTGTTCTTGCACTTGCTTCATTCTGTCTGGCGGTTCTTCGAGTCCTCCACAGTTTTTTGGCGTCAACAACAGTGGAGGTACTATCCTTGGTTAACCGTCCTATATCCACCGGTACGCATTTATGAGGGCAGCCGCTGCCGTTCGATATTCCGTACCGATCCGCTACCAAAGCAGACTCGCCAAAACATCTGTATTCACGTCAGCAGAGGGCAGATCGGCTTCAAATTCGTCTTCAGATTCTCTGGTTACGATCAGCGCAATCGTCATCTTCGGAAAGTTGTTGAGGATCGAACAGAGCTCTGCACTTTCTTTGTCTTCTATGTCGCCTGCTTTGCTCTTCTTGGTTCTGATTCCTGTTTTTTTAGTGTGTCCCATCGGCATTTCCGTTTCTGTCTTCGCGTACTCTCTTTCTATCCACCGATCCATTGCAGTTTCCTCGGGCCCCGCTGATCGTACAAGTACGGTCTTTCCAATGCCGGTACTTATGCTCTTTGCACAGGCGCAGTCCATCGAAATCATCTCTTAAGAGTGCACTTGCAGATTGCTATGTCAAGAACTTGTCGAACCACTGATGGAGCGAATCCAGGGCAGTAACGCTGAGTGTGTTCTTGAGCCGCGACATTTTGAATACACAGTTCTATCATTGTTTCTATCCTTCGATCTGAAACCATGGAATATCCTCCATTGTCCAAATGTCCCGGAGCGTCTCGGCAGCCGATTTAAATCGGTGCGAACCGGAAAGTTGCCGTCATTGTGCTCATTACCCAGGTCTGTGCGTAATGTACGTACATAGTTGACCACGTCCTTCCTTGTAGGCAGCACATTGCGTCCCAGATCACTTGGTCCGATAAGAAAATGCTTTGTTTTTTGTCTGCCCCGTCTGCCCGATTTGAATGGTTGCATATTACCTCTTTTCACTGCGATATATCGGTCTAAAATACCTTCTCCAGACCAGATAACTAAATGCAATATGATTGTTTACAATCGGGCTTCGCGAACAATAATAAATATCAAGAACATTAAAACTACTTAGGTACAGTACCAATCAGATTTTGGAAGGTAATATGGTGGCAAGCGTGTTATTGCTTAATAACTCAGATAACTAGGATTTTAAAATATATATATTATGCACGCCTGCATCGGAAAGAATTCTGGTCGACAGAGTAGTTTGTAATGGCAAGCAGCGGCGCGACCGACGTAGGCCGTCAATAGCAGGCGATTTTCGCCTCTACGGAGTCACGCGGGCGCCGACGCAGCATCGTCGGTGCGGCCGTGGGAGTCTGACGCGTGCGCGCGACCACACTTTCACAATCGCTGTCGCTAAGTAAAACCGATTTCATTCGGTTTTTTGTACTTTCTATAACTTAGGCCCTGCGCATGTTTTTATCCATAATGTAATCAAAGGAAAACCCCAATCACCTAAATATATATATATATATATATATATATATATATATATATATATATATATATATATATATATATATATATATATATATATATATATATATATATATATAATATATATATATATATATATATATATATATATATATATATATATATATATATATATATATATATATATATATATATATATATATATATATATATATATATATATATATATATATATATATATATATATATATATATATATATATATATATATATATATATATATATATATATATATATATATATATATATATATAAGATATATATATATATATATATATATATATATATATATATATATATATATATATATATATATATATATATATATATATATATATATGCATGTATAATATGCATCTACATATTAAAAATATATACTTGGGTGACCTTTTTCACTTTTGTTTCGGATACTCATGATTCCCGGATATCATTCAATGGGTTTCGATGTGCTGAGTATGAGTATACCAGTTTGACCTGAATGTCAAAAGATTGGAGCCCATAAAACTACCTTGAAGCTTTCGGTACCATGCATTGTTCGCACATCTTCCGGTTTTGCTCCTGGATGGTAAATATTTTCTGCATAAAACTGGTTGCTTTGTGTGACGGGCCTGCTCGCTTCTCAGTTCCAGAACTTGGAGTCCCGAGTCACAGTATACTTGGATAGCAAAGCAAGTAAACGTTTTGGTTTGGTTTTGTGGCAACAACAAAAAATAGTGGGGTAAATTTTGACAGTTTTGAAAAATGGGGGCAGAACTTGGGAAAATCCTGCCTTCGTCGCCGCCTCGGTCACACCAACTTCGAAAGCGATTCTCCACCCATGGGTGGGAGAGGCGGGACTAACATATGACGTGGAAACTAGCTCGACGCAGACAACAGTGTAAGTTGGAGACGATACGGTAAGCAGGTTTCAAAACGATCCTGAGCTTAGTGAAACAAACTGAGAGAGACAATATTGCACTTTACAGTCTGTTTGTGGTGTTTTCCGTCGTGCATTGATGTTGTATATTGGATATTTGAATCAATGGGTGCCTTAGTGCATATTGTGGCACGGTCTTTATACGGATGGCGCGCGGCCGAGAGTCACTCACATCAAGAAATAATCGGACCGGGGGCGGGTGTTTATTTAAAGATAGACACATGGTTTATTCATAAAAGTGGCTTAGAATTAGTATGTAGATTAACCCACTGAATGGACGCGCTGCACCATTTTGCTCCCCCTCCCCCTCCCCCCTCCAAACCCAAGGTCGTGCTTCCGTTCGTAGTCATTTTGGCGCGAGGAATACCAGCATTTCCACAGCCACTTTCCGGTGAGTCCGTTGCATTTGCAGGTTGTTGATCGCTCGCTTGATGGAAAAAAAAGCGGATCATATTTTTAGGGGTGATGCAGTTTTCAATCTCTGAGTAGGCATATATTGAAATGTAGAAACAAGAAATATGTGCATCATACCCCATATATTAATGATTAATAATTAGTAATGATTAATCATTTGTCGGGATTCACTTGGTCGTTGAGAAATGAATTACCTAAGTAGGTATGTACCTTACAATCTGCTGAAACAAAACCATTTTTTGCAGTGTGAGTTGTACTTACTTTGCGCAGGCGAAAATGCAGGATTTTCCAACCTAGGGCGTTGATCTTCAAGGATTTTCAAAGCGTCAGTGTACTAGTTTTTTTTTAATCCGAGTTCTTGCTGGGGTGGCCTTACGAACCAGGGTCATATTCCTAAGCAGAGCTAGTTGCGTGAACCCTGGCCCCATCACCAGATTCATGAATTCCAGTTTATCGGCAGAAATTTTACCGAAAGCTTAACGTGCCGTCAATGCACCGACACGGCCGCCCAGTAGCTCGTCTCTAGCCTTATCGGACTAGCTGCCAACTGACCATCCCAGCCGGGGGCTAAATGTGACCGCGTGAAGCGACTCGAACCCTGTGTTGCCAGGACAGGGGAGACCAGTGCAGGCCAGCGCTGAGCCACCAACCAACTGAGCTACCGGGGCAGCAAAAATTGCATTATCATAGGAAGTAAAATCAAAAGATGCGGTTTGCGTGACTCTTACTTCTCTTTTTTGCTGCTTAAAATGCTGTGAGTTCAACCTTTTAACACACGCACCAGAGGGAAGGGGAGTGCAATCCTCCCATCCATCCTGCTTTTCGACGATATGTCATAAACGGGCAGGGATATTGTAATAAAATCTTCGGTCTTTGTTCAAAATTGATAAGCGGACCATATGCAAAATGGAGTTTCGAAATCCGTTCGTAAATATAGGAACTGCATGGTTGCAAATTCCACGGACCGGCCGGCCGTCCGGCCGCCGTACTTTCAAGGTCACAAAGGTTTCGCCGGCGTGGTCGTGCGGAGGTGCTGTGTGGCGACCGATCTCAAGCTCATTTGACTCTGAATGCATTGACCTATGGTCATCAAATTTATACTGCACTGAGTTCAATGTAGCTGTAATTTACCCAGCGAACTTTGTGCTCCAAGCTCGAGTGGTTTCCGAGATCTTGGGGAGAGGAGGGGAGGGGCGGCGAATCCGCTTCCCCCCCCTCACTCCGGTGCGCATTATGTGAGAAGTTTTCTACCGCCAGTGTTAACTGTTAAAATTATTTGAATTGTCTTTTAAAATGCAGGTCATCACCAAAATCGACGTTGGTATGGCCACGGCCATATATAGATACCTGACATACCACACTATCCGCCCAAGACCGCATAACTTGCAAAACAAAAGGCTTATTTTACGGACCCTTGAAAAACACTCCTGGTTCATTGTGCCTTTACCGAACAAAAATAAAGAATTCGTTGAAATACACTTTTCAAAAAATGTCATTCCACTGCGCAAACGACATTCCAAGGCGTTGAAGCTAAACTTGGAATCTTCCAATTACCAGCATTTGCAACCTGATATAAACGTATGGTGCAGTGGCGCAACCAGGATTTCAGTTCGGGGGGCAGGGTTGGAGAGCGGGCCCCCTCGCAAGCGGGCCCCCTCATGTTTTTAAAAAGTCTGCGGAAAACATGCACTTACTTTTGAGCGGGCCCCTATGTTTGTAAAACTTCGCAGAAATAAAAGCACTTTTCCTTTATCAGGAGCCCCGGTTCGAGGCGGGCCCTGGTTAAAACGGGCCCCCAGATTTCCAGTTGGTTCAAAGGGCCCCTGATTCGAGCCACAGATCCGCTTCGCGGGCCCCTAGCCATGGATCTGAGTAGGGTGGCCCACTCCGAGCCAGGGGCCCGCGAAGCGGGCCCCTGGCTCGGAGCGGGCCCCAAAAAAAATTCGGGGGGGCCATGGCCCCTTGCCCCCCCCTGGTTGCGCTACTGGTATGGTGTGACTATTTTTGATAAAATAAGCATGCATTGAAATATGCATTTGGTGACAAAATAAGCATGCATTTTAATACGATTTTATCTCGAAAATTATTGGCTAGGTGTCAAATTATCTTTAACCAGACTTTAGAATGTCCTTCCGTGACAGCTAACAATGCAAAAGTTGCGTGGCCACGCCACCAGGTGAATGGCGAGATTGCACATCATATGTCGGGATTATTTATACTGACTGCTCTAATCACTCTTCACGAAGCTTACAGGTTCAAAGCTGAAGAGCTGTGATGCTGTGCTGAGATAAAATGGGACTCGGAGGAGAGGCTACGAGCATTTTATAGACGCTCCTGGTGGGTGAAGATTTCATCCATTGAGACTTGGTTGGTTATTGGTTTTACGACGCGTCGACCGTTGAGTCATGTAGCGTCGCCAATCTCTCACGCCGATTGGTCGCGGGCGAAGAGTAGCGACAGGTGAGACTCGAACCTTTTCTTTCGATTGCGAGACGAGCATCTTACCCCCAGACCACACGTCCCCTCCATTGAGACTTGATAATCTCGATCCGGTGTTGGGAATTTCCTTTGCTCCGACTCGTCAATCCGTGTAATCTGTTCTGTGGAGGCCCTGCGAGGGCTTCCCTCACCGCCGCGGCCGGCGTTGGAATCACTGCATGAATACAGTGCATGTCAGCATAGCCGGAAATAACTGTGGCACCTCAGAACTGCGCTGTTGGCATCACCACCGGTGCGGCCTCCTAGTCTGGCGGTAGGTTGTCCGAGCTAGTGCGGCCGGTATGGCTGAGGGTGCAGCACGACACGCCGTTAATACCACGGTCGTAACACGTTTCCAGCCGGTGGATAGTGCACTTGTGGCCAAAACCAGCACTTCAGCCGGCCAAAATTAAGCTGTGCCATTTGCCGGCTTTAACCCATTTAAACCCGTTTAAGCCGTCATGGAATTATCAGATATACGAGTATATAACAATTCGAGATCGTGCATGCTTAAATAAGCTAGCATAACAATAGTCAATTACAGAGTAGAAACAACTGATGTTAGGCATCTTTAATTATTAATTATTTGGGCTTAAAGCGTGCCGACTGCAAAGTCCTTTGGCGCTCATCTGAGGATCTTCAAAGCAACGTTCGGTAGGGAAAAGGAAAATAAATGATATCTAGACTGCACAATATTAACATAAAGTACCTGTTGAATTTGTGTGTAATTTATTGTCATGACTAGGTAAAAATTAAAGACGTCCAATGCCCATGCATTTCATTCAGATATTTAATCTTAACATCATTAATGTTGAGCATGATCATAATTGATACCAAAGCTGCCTGTTGGATGATAGTGGGAGATATATCATATGATATCACGTCATATATGGAAAATGTGAGTACATTTTGTTACATGCACTACTAATAGTCAATTGGTCTGGAACCAAGCTGAGTCATTTCACCTATTTTATGCTATTAACATATAATTATGACTGTGCTTCCTTCATTTCTGCTCGCTGGTATTTTGAAACATTTCCCCAGATATTTCCAAAATCAAATTATTGGGAATGTCAAGGTGAGCCATGTTGCATCTTGTTAGCAATGCTTAGTTAATTATGCGCGAACACAGCTAATCTAAATTTTGCTTGGCATTGAGACAATTCATTCCCTCCATACATTTGGATTACTACGCTGATTTCATTTTTATGAACTGATCGCCAGAAGGAGCTGAATATTAGTGTGAATGAAGATAGGTCACACCTCGTACGTTGTTACTTTGCCATGTCTACCAACTTAAAATGGTGAAATAATTGATAAGAATTAGGGAAATGTGCTTAATGTCTCATAAGAGAGTACATATATTATCCATACTTGCAGTGTTGATAAAATTATGTTTGCCCTTTTTAAAACTATTTCCTGTCATCCATTTGTTCAATTAGCCGGTTTTAGCTGTTTAGGATATGTGGCAGAACATAATGGCGGTCGACTGCTACCAACGCTGCTTTTGAGAGCGGGGGAATTCCATGTCATTGTCGGTCAGTCTCACCAGATGTTTCTGCGCTGCACGCTGTAGCAGTGGGACTTGTGGCAATGGCTAACCCGATTAGCTCAGCGTTCTCTTGCAAAGCCCCTGTTCCATGTTCGGAGATGCAGAGCCCTATGTCCCCAGCAATGCAGTGACAGGCTCACCGTTGTAATGAATCGAAGAACTCTGCCATTCTGCCTGCGTTACCATGCTTAGCGGGCTCGAAAAAAGAATACGTTGTCATTTTTTAGTAGTTCGTCTTCCAGGATTAAGCTATCAGGAATGCACCAGCCTCTTACTGAGCAGCTGCAAAAACCTTTCGCGGCTTAGGTAACACAAAAACAGCCAGTGAAATTGCTGAACTCCCAACAATAGATGGAAAATACATCAACATGAACATGAAAATCACCCGATATTAGAGGAAATACAACAAACAGTATGTACTGCTGAAGTCTGCCATCTACAAAGGAGGGTACCAATATTGTCATGGATATTCCTTATCTAATATCCATGCATTTAACTTCAGTCCCTCCTGCGAATCCATCGAGCTGGCGTGAGTTTGTCAGGTTGAATGCAAGAGGAACCGTGGTTGAGTTGCTACTCAATACTTACACAAATACACATTCTCATTCGCATACGCACATACAGGCTGCCCGACTACACACGTACATATGCACATACATATTCACAACACACATGCATGCACAAGTCACACATGCACTCAAACAGATGCACATGCATGTACATGCATACATGCATCTCTTGGCCTTTTTGAATTTTGCTACAGAACAATTTGATCAGGGAAATCAGGTTGATGTAGCATATCTTGACTTTAGTAAGGCCTTTGACAAGGTACCCCATAAACGGTTAATGATGCAGCTTCAGGTCCATGGTATTGCAGGTAGCATCCTAAAATGAATAGAGTTGTGGCTTTCAGATAGACAGCAGAGAGTGATGCTAAATGGTGCAAAGTCATCATGGCAAAATGTTCTTAGTGGAGTCCCCCAGGGGTCGGTACTGGGACCACTATTGTTCATTATATATGTGAATAGCATTGAATGTGGCCTAAGCAGTAAGGTTTTGAAGTTTGCGGATGGTTTGAAGATCTTTAGGGCAATAACAGGGCACAATGAGCAGGTTTTTCTGCAGAAAGACTTAGAAGAGAAAAGGCACAAAAGAAGGGTAGGAAAGCCAGCATGGCTTGCACCAGATGTGATGAAAGCAATTAAGGCTAAGAAAGATGCATTTAGAGTATTTAAGGAAGCTTCAAATATCGTAAATCTAAGGTCGTATCAAAAATCTAGAGATGCTGTGAAGCAGAAAATCAGAGCAGCAAAACGAGCAAAAGAATTGGATTTGGCTAGGAACTGTAATGGGGACAGTAAACAGTTCTTTAGTTTCTACAAGCTAAGTAAAGTTTCAAGCACAATTGGTCCACTGGAAGTAAATGGGACTGCATTGAGTGAGGATGGTGATATGGTTGAGGAGCTGAGCAAGCAGTTTAAATCAGTGTTTACAGTGGAGGATGTGACTAATCCGCCAACCGTGAACCACAGTTCAGTGACAGGTGATCAGATACACGATGTTGATTTCATTGATAGTGATATTGTTTTCAATTATATCAGAAAAATAAAGCCAAACAACGCAGCAGGACCTGATGGAATTTATGCTAGGGTATTGCGGGAAGCTGAAAAGGAAGTGGCAATTCCACTTAGTATAATATTTTGTAGATCAGTTTCACAAAATGAAATTCCAACCGATTGGAAAAGGGCAAATGTAGTTCCTATTTTCAAGAAGGGAGAAAGAGGGAAAGTTGAAAACTATAGGCCAGTAAGCCTCACATCCCTAGTCTGCAAAGTACTCGAATCAATTATCAAGGATAGAATAGTTAGTTTTCTGGAAGGAAACAGATTGATTCAAGATACTCAACATGGGTTTAGAAAAGGGCGATCGTGTCTCACAAATCTCTTGGACTTTTTTGAATTTTGCTACAGAACAATTTGATCAGGGAAATCAGGTTGATGTAGCATATCTTGACTTTGTAAGGCCTTTGACAAGGTACCCCATAAACGGTTAATGATGCAGCTTCAGGTCCATGGTATTGCAGGTAGCATCCTAAAATGGATAGAGTTGTGGCTTTCAGATAGACAGCAGAGAGTGATGCTAAATGGTACAAAGTCATCATGGCAAAATGTTCTTAGTGGAGTCCCCCAGGGGTCGGTACTGGGGCCACTATTGTTCATTATATATGTGAATAGCATTGAATGTGGCCTAAGCAGTAAGGTTTTGAAATTTGCGGATGATTTGGAGATCTTTAGGGCAATAACAGGGCACAATGAGCAGGTTTTGCTGCAGAAAGACTTAGACGAGCTAGTGAAGTGGTCCGAAAAATGGCAAATGAAGTTTAATTTTGATAAGTGCAAAGTCATGCATGTAGGTAGGCAGCATATGAAGGCCCCATACTTGACGGATGGCCAAGTACTATCTGTGACTCAGCAGGAGAAGGACTTAGGTGTTATTTTGAACACAAAATTGGGGGCATCAGAAGAGACCAAAGAAGCCAGGAAGAAGGCACTAAGAATGCTTGGGGAAATACAGAGGAATGTGTCATACAAAAGTGAGGAGGTCATCAGGAAGCTTTACTGTGCATATGTCAGGCCACATTTGGAATACTGTGTCCAAGCTTGGTCCCCTAGTTATGAGAAAGATTGTTGCTTTTAGAGAGAGTGCAAAAGAGGGCAACAAAAATGGTTAATGGTATAGGCAACCTGGCATATGAGGAAAGATTGAAGAAATCGAATATGTTTTCACTTAGATATAGAAGGCTGAGAGGAGATCTCATCGAGGGTTTTAAATGTGTTCATGGTCAGGAACAGGGATATATCAGGGAAATGTTTGCATTTAACAGAAATGATGCAATTAGAGGTCATCAATTCAAAATTAAAGTTAATCACAGCAGGACAAGGTTAAGACAGTCTTTCTTCACCAACAGGGTAGTAGAACACTGGAACCAGCTGCCAGGAACCATTGTCAGTAGCAACACACTGAACATCTTTAAAAGCGGCATACACAATCATTATAAGAATAGGGTGCTTGTTTTTCTGTATTCCAGGGAGGGTTGATTGACAGGGAGGAGATGGGAGTTGGGAGGAGTTTGTAATTGTTGAGTGTGTTATGCAATAGCAAGTGAGTCTCTTATTAAGTCTAAACGCTTTATAACTTTATATAGTGTGTACTTAGCAGTGGATTCAGCACCTTCCTTCGGGATGTAATACTGATGAGATTGTCTATGGTAGCACAATGGGTATGATGGGAGGAGTTTGTAATTGTTGAGTGTATTATGCAATAGCAAGTGAGTCTCTTATTAAGTCTGAACGCTTTATGAATTTGTGTAGGGTGTGCCTAGCAGTGGATTCGGCACCTTCCTTCGGGATGTGATGCTGATGAGATTGTCTATGGTGGCACGATGGGTATGATGGGAGGAGCTTGTGATTGTTGAGGGTGTTATGCGGTAGCAAGTGAGTGGTGCTAGATAGGCTGGGGTATATAGCTTTCTAGGAACTTCGGATAAGGGATTGATTGGGGTGAGAGTATGTACATTTCTAGTACCTTTTCTAGATAGGCTTAACCCAGATGGGCCCCTGTGGCTCTTATTAAGCCTTAATACTTTATAATACTTTATGACTTTTATGACTTTTAAGTCACACATGTACACACACAGATGCACATGCATATGCAAAACACACATATATGCACAAATCACATATGCACACACACACACACAGATGCAGATGCATGCACAAGTCACACATGCACTCAAACAGATGCACATGCATGCACAAGTCACACATGTACACACACAGATGCACATGCATGCACAAGTCACACATGCACACACACAGATGCACATGCATACACAAGTCACACATGCACACATACAGCTACCCATGCATATGCAAAACACACATGCATGCACAAAACACGCATGCATGCATGCATGCACACACACATACACACACACACACACGCACACACACACACACACACACACACACGCACACGCACACGCACACGCACACGCACAGCCCACACACCAGTTGTCACCAGTTTCAGTTTGCCGCCAGTTGTCAAGGGGGAAACACATCGCTGTGGAGCTCCTGCTTTTCTAGATAAGTCGTTACCAGTATACCAGGCTTAACTGTGGATTGGTATTTAGCAATTACTTCTGTGCATATATTTGCATAGCTTTATCTCATAAGTTTCTTTTTGGCAAGCTGATTATAATATTTATATCTAGAGACGCTGCCCAGCGCCATTTTGTCCATTCTGTCTGTCTTTGTCTAGTGTGTCAGTGCTTTCAGCTACTTATATAATTTTTGGCAGTTATTCAGCGAGTGATTTCTTCTTTCTTTAAAACCACTGTCAACTTTCTGCACAGTGATTACCTTGTAAGTGCTGCATAGTTAGGAACTAGCATATATCTAAGCTTTGTCGGTTATTTTGATCTGCTCTGTTATTTGGTAAATAATTTTGGAGCAAGGTATTTTTCAATTTCAATCTAGAATAAGCTGCAGCCTTTAGGATGGTTAACACCAGGATGCAGGCACTAGAGGATGAGGTTAGGGCCCTTAAGGCAGAGCTTTCCAAGCTCAAAGCTTCCCTTGCTTCAAAGGGCAGGCCAGAACGTAAGGGGCAGTCTGTAGCAGGGGCATCCTATGCCCAGGTGGTCACAGGCCACCAGGTAACTGTAGCTTCCCCTGCTGTGGAGGTGGCAGGGAGATCTGAAGACATAAGTGTTCCTAGTGAACAGAATACTTCTAGTAGCTCACAGGAGGGGCAGTGGTTTAAAGTCAAGGGGTGGAGGATTTGGAGGCGTGAGCCTAAGCAAGGGGGCAGTGAGTGGCAGGTGGTAGGTGGTAGGAGTGGGAAAAAACCTAGCGAAGCAGCTCAACAGGCAGGAGTAGTAACAACATCCAACAGGTTCCAGGCATTGGAGGACTGCCCCCAGGATAGTGATAGTGATAGTGATAGCAGCAAGGAGAAAGTGCTAGTCGTAGGAGACTCTCGTGTGCGGCATTTGGATAGGGTATTCTGTAAAGGTCGGAAAGGTAGGAGGTGCATCACCAGGCCTGGCGCCAAAGTTAGAGACCTGGTCCAAGTGGTCGCACAGGCCACCAGCGAAAACCAGTTCAGTACAGTTATAGTGCAGGTAGGAGTGAACAACATAGGTCCTGCTAGGAGTGAGGAGCTGATGCAGGACTACAGGGCCCTTCTGGCCACCCTGAAGCAAAGCAATAGCAGAGTTATTGTGACAGCTATTCTGCCTAGGGCTGGAGTCTCCCCTGAGTGGAGCTCTAGGGCACTGGCAGCCAATGCCAGGGTAGGTAGGCTTTGCAATGAGTTAGGTTTGACTTTTGTTGACAAGTGGTGCAGGTTTTATGGCTCATCTGACCTCTATCAGAGGGATGGCTTGCACTTCTCTGAGGAGGGGGTGCAAGTGTTAGGCAAAGTATACGAACATGTCCTTCAGGGAAACTAGATAATGGGGTGGGGAGGGAAGAATTGGCATTGCCATCTCAGGGATATGTCAATAGTGATAGCATAGGCAATAGAACCTCACAGTCAGCAAATAGGGGTAGCAGTAGATCAAGGGGGCAGAGTGGTGGCTCATCCAGAAATGATAGAGCTACTCAACATAAAAAAAGCCAAAGATGGTCATGGAACTTTTGTTAAGTGTATGATGCTTAATGCTCAGAGCATTCGGTCCAAATTTGATGAGTTCAAGTGTTATGTTGCTGAGGAGAAACCAGATTTTGTTTGCATTACTGAGGCATGGGTCAGTGAGGGATATTTTGGGGATAACTTGCAGGACTATGAGATCCAGGGATACAATATGTTTTCATGCAATAGGGGTCCAGCAGTGAAAGGGGGTGGTGTAATGCTCTATGTGAATAGCTTATACAGTTCTCAAAAAGTAGTAGATGGGGTGAAAAATGTGTCTGTGGAGTCCATTTGGCTTGATGTTGCTGTGGGAAAAGGCAACAACAATAAACTGAGGATAGGAGCTTTGTATCGATCAGGAACCTTGCCACATTCTCAGCAACTGGAGCTTGATAAGGTGATTTGTGAGGAAATCAGTAGAAACTTTCAGAGGAAATGCCTTATTCTTGGTGACTTTAATCTAAAAGGATATGAAAATGTTGGTGTTGGCTCCCCATCATGTAAACTGTTTAGGAAATGCCTTGAAGAGGACTTGTTCTTACACCAGTTTGTAATGGAACCAACCAGGCAGGGCTCATTCTTGGACCTTGTCTTCTCAGATTTAAGTGATTTAGTTCAAGACTTGACTGTAGGAGAAACTCTGGGAAGAAGTGACCATAACATAGTGAGATTCAAGGCACAGGTATCAGGGACAATCAAGGATAATTTGGCAAAGATTCCAAATTTTAACAGGGCAGACTTTGCCTGCATGAGAGAGGCTTTAAGTGCCATAAAATGGGAAGAAGAATTCTTTGATTTAAATGCCTGTGAAATGTGGGAAAAGTTCAAATCCTACTTGAGGGAAATTCAGATTAGACATGTCCCCCAAAAGCAAAGGCGCAAAGAAGGGTAGGAAAGCCAGCATGGCTTACACCAGATGTGATGAAAGCAATTAAGGCTAAGAAAGGAGCATTTAGAGTATTTAAGGAGGCTTCAAATATCGTAAATCTAAGGTCGTATAAAAAATCTAGAGATGCTGTGAAGCAGAAAATCAGAGCAGCAAAGCGAGCAAAAGAATTGGATTTGGCTAGGAACTGTAATGGGGACAGTAAAAAGTTCTTTAGTTTCTACAAGCTAAGTAAAGTTTCAAGCACAATTGGTCCACTGGATGTAAATGGGACTATATTGAGTGAGGATAGCGAGATGGTTGAGGAGCTGAGCAAGCAGTTTAAATCAGTGTTTACAGTGGAGGATGTGACTAATCTGCCAACCGTGAACCACAGTTCAGTGACAGGTGATCAGATACACGATGTTGATTTCATTGATAGTGATATTGTTTTCAATTATATCAGAAAAATAAAGACAAACAAGGCAGCAGGACCCGATGGAATTTATGCTAGGGTATTGCGGGAAGCTGAAAAGGAAGTGGCAATTCCACTTAGTATAATATTTTGTAGATCAGTTTCGCAAAATGAAATTCCAACAGATTGGAAAAGGGCAAATGTAGTTCCTATTTTCAAGAAAGGAGAAAGAGGGAAAGTTGAAAACTATAGGCCAGTAAGCCTCACATCCCTAGTCTGCAAGGTACTCGAATCAATTATCAAGGATAGAATAGTTAGTTTTCTGGAAGGAAACAAATTGATTCAAGATACTCAACATGGGTTTAGAAAAGGGCGATCGTGCCTCACAAATCTCTTGGACTTTTTGAATTTTGCTACAGAACAATTTGATCAGGGAAATCAGGTTGATGTAGCATATCTTGACTTTAGTAAGGCCTTTGACAAGGTACCCCATAAACGGTTAATGATGCAGCTTCAGGTCCATGGTATTGCAGGTAGCATCCTAAAATGGATAGAGTTGTGGCTTTCAGATAGACAGCAGAGAGTGATGCTAAATGGTACAAAGTCATCATGGCAAAATGTTCTTAGTGGAGTCCCCCAGGGGTCGGTACTGGGGCCACTATTGTTCATTATATATGTGAATAGCATTGAATGTGGCCTAAGCAGTAAGGTTTTGAAATTTGCGGATGATTTGAAGATCTTTAGGGCAATAACAGGGCAAAATGAGCAGGTTTTGCTGCAGAAAGACTTAGACGAGCTAGTGAAGTGGTCCGAAAATTGGCAAATGAAGTTTAATTTTGATAAGTGCAAAGTCATGCATGTAGGTAGGCAGCATATGAAGGCTCCATACTTGATGGGTGGCCAAGTACTATCTGTGACTGAGCAGGAGAAGGACTTAGGTGTTATTTTGAACACAAAATTGGGGGCATCAGAACAGACCAAAGAAGCCAGGAAGAAGGCACTAAGAATGCTTGGGGCAATACAGAGGAATGTGTCATACAAAAGTGAGGAGGTCATCAGGAAGCTTTACTGTGCATATGTCAGGCCACATTTGGAATACTGTGTCCAAGCTTGGTCCCCTAGTTATGAGAAAGATTGTTGGCTTTTAGAGAGAGTACAAAAGAGGGCAACAAAAATGGTTAATGGTATAGGCAACCTGGAATATGAGGAAAGACTGAAGAAATTGAACATGTTTTCACTTAGATATAGAAGGCTGAGAGGAGATCTCATCGAGGTTTTTAAATTTGTTCATGGTCAGGAACAGGGATATCTCAGGGAAATGTTTGAATTTAACAGAAATGATGCAATTAGAGGTCATCAATTCAAAATTAAAGTTAATCACAGCAGGACAAGGTTAAGACAGTCTTTCTTCACCAACAGGGTAGTAGAACACTGGAACCAGCTGCCAGGAACCATTGTCAGTAGCAACACACTGAACATCTTTTAAAAACGGCATAGACAATCATTATAAGAATAGGGGGATTGTTTTTCTGTATTCCAGGGAAGGTTGATCGACAGGGAGGAGATGGGAGTTGGGAGGAGTTTGTAATTGTTGACTGTGTTATGGAATAGCAAGTGAGTCTCTTATTAAGTCTAAATGCTTTATAACTTTATATAGGGTGTACCTAGCAGTGGATTCAGCACCTTCCTTCGGGATGTGATACTGATGAGATTGTCTATGGTAGCACAATGTGTATGATGGGAGGAGTTTGTAATTGTTGAGTGTATTATGCAATAGCACGTGAGTCTCTTATTAAGTCTGAACGCTTTATGAATTTCTGTGGGATGTGCCTAGCAGTGGATTCGGCACCTTCCTTCGGGATGTGATGCTGATGAGGTTGTCTATGGTGGCACGATGGGTGTGATGGGAGGAGCTTGTGATTATTGAGGGTGTTAGGCGGTAGCAAGTGAGTGGTGTTAGATGGGCTGGGATATATAGCTTCCTCGGAACTTGGGATAAGGGATTGATTGGGGTGGGAGTATGTACATTCTAGTACCTTTTCTAGATAGGCTTAACCCAGATGGGCCCCTGTGGCTCTTATTAAGCCTTAATACTTTATGACTTTTTATGACCACAAACCACACAACACACCACCCCCACCCACCCACCCACCCACCCAACAACACACACACACGCACACACGCACACACACACACACGCGCGCGCGCGCATGCACGCACTGTATATATCCACTCAACATGACCGCACACATGCAGTGTGTTGGCCGCCTCGGTAGTTCAGTTGGTTAGAACGCTGGCCTGCATCCCCCCTCCCCCCCCCTATCCTGGCAAGACAGGGTCCGAGTCGCTTCACTCGGTTGCGTTTAGCCCTGGGCTGGGAGCGGGCTTCTCCAATATCGTTTGGCAACCGGTGACGTCACATGGGCTGGACAATTGCTCAGTCCCGTAGACATGCCAGCCAAATTCATGTTTCCCACACGGAATTTCCGATCTTGAATATCATCAAAATTGGACAAACTTGGATTCATTTGAACGCTTGATGAGTCCTCTCCGCGAATATGAAACTTATTCTTCCCTAACACTAGCACTTTTTGCTTGGATCCGCGCTGACTGCCTTCATGTCGAGCATCGCAGGCATCGCGCGGTGCTACGAGTAGTAGCAGTATGATGAGACAGACAAACTGAATATCACGGCTGGGAAGGAGGGGTAGGAGCAAGTAAGAGATGACTATTGCAACATAATTCCTCCCTACCAGGTGTAGGGACGGAAACTGGGGCCATGTGCCTCCCATAGGAAGGTGGTACCCTTCCGGCCAGGAAAAGGCAACATTATATTTAGGCTACCGGCGGAGGTACTGGTACCGGTTGGAATGTACGCCCTTATCACTGGTACCCTAAATCGCTGGAGGACAGACATGTGAAGATACGGAACCTATAGCAGGTTTTCAGGATTGCTTTCCATTTTGCATTCATATGGTCTAGATAAGGGATGTTGCTTGAAATATTTTTTAGGGGCAAATGCGCCCTCAGTGCTGGCTTTGTTGTCCCAATAATTTCACCTTTTAACATGGTGTCCCATGGGGCGTGCCCACAATCCATTTGGGGCTGCCCATTACCTTCATGTATTTTGCACCCAAATAATTTTCAGAAAGTAACACTCATGATATATATATATGTATATATATATGGATATGTATATATATATATATATATATATATATATATATATATATATATATATAGATATATATATGTATATATATATATATATATATATATATATATATATATATATATATATATATATATATATATATATATATACACATAGATACATAGATATAGATAGATCACGGGTGTTACTTTCGGAAAATTATTGCATATGTGTGATGCATTGGCTGGCTCGTCCAGTTTGCACGTAGGGTTTCATGGGTTGCACTTTACATTGAAGGTCTAAACCCCTTTCAGTGATTAAGGCGCTCCAAGCTCACATGTCCCAGATAGAGTGTCGTGCACCGTGGCGTACCTAGTATTTGCATCATGGGGAAAACGGATTTCGAGGTGGCCCAATCAACACCCATTAAAAAAATAGTCACCGGACTTCGACCAGTATTTTTCAATAGTACCCATTCTTATTTTTGTTAAGATGAGTAGTAACAACTTAATCTTGCCCTGCAAGGGGCCTAACCTACCACCAACGTTTCTAAGGATATTATATTCACAATCAAAATCAAATGAAAACACATTTTGCTGTTTGACTGCACCTTGCAGTTGGCCTCGTCCTTCACGAACCATCACACGACACCGCCCACCATTAGTGTTTGATGTTGTTTAGCAGGACAAGTCGGGCGCTAGTCACAATATGCGCATCAGGGCGTTACCATGACAACGCACGTGGATTAGATGGATTGATTGATTGATTATTTGAATTTATGGCGCGTCAATTGCTTGGAACGATTGATATTTCATAAATTATGTATGATATAGATAAATAACATAATTTTAGATACCATGCGAATGATTTGCATTTTGAAGCGACTCTTAGTTATCTGCTTACGGTGGATATGGAACATAAGTAGGAAGTTCGGCTGACTACAGTTGGATGATGCACACGGACCGCATGTCACGAATTTCTTCCGAAGCTTATTCAGCACGGGCCCTATGAGCAGGTGCGTGGATTGACGACCAATCAGTAGTAGCGTCAAAGCAGAGTTTCAGGAAATGTTATTGGCATAAATAACTGCAGCACTGAGCAGTGATTGCACACGAACAACACCATAGCAGTTATTTATTTTTTTTTAAACTGTGCTGGTAATGGAAGAAAGATTTCAAGTCACTGCTTTCCTTTCCAGCTCTTTTTTGGTTGCAAAACGCTTGACAAGATGATCAACTTGAAGATCTTCATTTTAGGTTATTTATCGGCTTGAGCCACCGCTTTTAGGCTCTAACTCAATTTTACTTATACAAAAGGTTCGACACTCCAAATACGGGTTCTGTTTTCTAGGAAATATGTTTCGAATTTATAGAGTTTGCCTCTAAGATAAGACCCTTGTGTGCAGCAATTGCGGGCATGCCGTATATGAAAACGATCTCTAACCCAAACAAAGATTTTAGATTGGAAAATAGGACTGCAAGTAATAGTAATACATCATTTATATCCGAGTACCAAATCTCTGATCAGATCAGTACAGTTCAGTGTACCTACCTAATTAGTAATAAAAGGCACATACAATATCCAGGTGCGCTAATAGGGATGTTGTAGGTGTAAATACATAAGGGATACCCTGGAAACGCATAACCTACCTTGGCAAAAACATTTTCCTTTCCATGCTTCCTCTCCCAACACATCATTCATGGGAGGGTTTGATTGTCTGTTAGAGAGAGGAAAAATCCTCGCCGCTCCATCATACGCGTGGAACCGAAGGGCAACTATATACGAAATGTACATTTTTGTACATTTCGTTGACGGTCTTTAATATTGCTTCCTTCATGATGAATAGACATGAAGCCGTCTTTCACACCATTGCCGAGAGAAGCTGCTACCTCTGTCTTGTCGCACTACCACTATAATATCTGACTGATTTTCACTACACAATCCGATGATGAGTGCCTGATCAGCACGAGGTGCTTCAGAAACTGATCCGATGATGAGTGCCTGATCAGCACGAGGTGCTTCAGAAACTGGCCAACTGGGCACTGCGCGAGCTGAAGAAGGAGGGCCGGCTCCTGCAGGTGGGCCCCGGCCGATTCCGACTGGCCCGCCGTAAGGCGCCATCGGCGCCGTCAGTCGTCGGGGACGACGAGCCGGACCCGGAGGCTGACGAGCAGGCCGCCGAGAACCGACGGCTGGAGTGGCTGCAGAAGCGGAGCAGGTTAGCATCTGCGGGCGAAAGGACGTGCGGAATGACGCTGCGGTAAGGCGGCAGTTCGTCGCGTGGGTTAGACGTCCTGAGGTGCGGCTTCAAGATAACATGGGATCACGCTCCAAGGAGTATTATAATGGCTAGTTCCAGGCAGATCAAGTCATTAAGTGGACAGGACAGTCTGGCCCCCTCCGATGAGTTGGCAGGAGAGCACTGTAGATGGGGGTGTGACATGTGGAGATATGCTGGTGCGTGACATTTTCCATATGACCACCAACGTCATTCTGTCTCTGTGGGACTACCACCTTTGCGCAACTGGTCGGCCATCCCTTACCGGATGTGAAGTCATCTCTGACGCATGCTGACGAAACTAAGCATCCCACACGTCTCGCTGGTCCAGTCCCGACGGCTCGCCCAATGCACGGCCTCCGAGAGCAGCCGGAGATTATTATCGGAACCACGAGGCCGTTGTGGGATATTAGCAAACACCGCGAACGTTTCAAATATCTCGTATCTATGGATAGGTAACCATTGGAGCTGCGGAGTCCTTGTTCACGGAACATAGGTCACTTCTGCCACACATGGTAGCCATGCCATTTATCTTGACATTTACGACAGAATGGATGGGTTGGTTGGCGATTTACTTGTATTTGAGGCTGCATTAACTGCAAGTGCTTAGACATCGGAAGAGGAGGGGCAATGGCGGGGCAATGGTCTACCACCTCCATCCCAACATTTACGTATACGTCGATCGCTAGCGCTGGCGTGGCGTGCAACTAATCTACTTAAGGCGGATGTCGATGCCTGCGCTCAGTTTCCGAGACGTGCATCTATATCCCGCTGGTGGGTACATGTGAAGTTCCAAGGACTCATCTTATCGATTGAGGATATTCCTTCTAGATTTTGTAAACTCAGTATACCTAGTTACAGCTTTCTACACATTATCTTCGACGCTGTTTCCTCAAAGGGGCGGTCGACAGTGTATGCAATGCATGGATTGGAAATGAATGTATTGGAAGCTGGGGATGCTATTTTTATTTGTTTACTTGTAATCATGTAGCACTTATACTTCAAGCGTATGCCAAGGTTCTCATCATTGCGACTCTCACGAATTCACAATCCGACGGTGCCACACACCTCCAAGCTGAATTGAACTTGCAAAATGAAACTTGCGTTGATTCCGTTTATCGATGGCGTGAAAATGTGAGAACTTTTGTGGGCAGCTTGATCAATTCCGAGGATATATTATAGCTGAGGGGGAGACACGTTAAAAGAAATCGAGTTCAACAAGGGTTACCGTGTTATCCGTGATATCGAACACGGAAATGTTTTATTCGCTTCGATGCCTTTATCACGGTCATGCCGCTTAATTTGTGTCGTAATTATTCATTGCATTATTAATATCAAATAATATCAGATCGGTCTTGTAGGGAAGTTTGTTTCGCATCGCAGTGATACACTAGGGTTTGCCTCGCTTGTACGATGACTGGTTGAAAGTACAACAGGTTCTCAAATCCAACAGTCGTTAATGACCATGCACTGACTGGACTGATAATAACGCAATACGGCGACAACTTGTGCAACGGTTTCACCAGCATCTGGAACATACATCGACATGTGGCTTTGCAAGATTCTTGCATCAAAGTTTCCACACAGGCATCCGTGATGGGCAACCGTCCCAACGTCCACACCTTACCCCAGGGTTATATCTTACCAGCCTCGCCGCTCAGTCGCGTCTGGGCCGATCCGCGCGCGCGAGAGGAGACCAGTCGCTCATGTGGAGGGTGCCCACTCGGCCAACGCATTGGCCTGTCACTGGTCGGCGTCACCTATTGCAACAGACCGCGAAGGTAGGGGTAGGTATGTTAGTTTATTTGTGTGTAACATAATATGTTATATTATGTTAGTTATTTGGAGTTTTAGGGCGCTTTCGACCAGACTTGATCATTTGCGCCCATAACTTGTATTATGGTCCTTCACTGTTGGTCATTGATTATTTTGGCTCAAGGGCGCACCGGCGAACTACTAGCTGGGCTTGTACGTGGATTAAAATCCAACCGCTGACAAGTAACGGAACAGGTTTCTAGAACGTACAAGTTTTTAGTTGTTTCCCATAATGTCTTCATTTATCAAATTGTCCGTCCGCGTTTCTTTCATAAAACAATCGGCGCTCTGGTGAAAAGTACTGGCACGTGAGTTTATCCGTTTTACTTATTCAATTTAGACAGGAATCTTAAGACTTGACCTTATAAAGTCACATCAAATGGGATGGTCTTAGCGTAACGCAATCACTGCCATAAAAGCATTGCTATGTGAAACAGGAAGGGATATAGCGGTGTGCAAACGTCACCACAGGGCAGGAATGTAAAGCGGTGTGCATACGTGATCACAGGGCAGGAATGTAGAAGTGTGCATACGTCACCACAGGACAGGAATGTCAAGCGGTGTCGCCAAAGGGCAGGATTTACATGAAGGACCAAAGGACGAATTACATGGAACACATGTAACTCGTGAAGTATAGCTTTTTGGCTTTACGTGTTTATTTTTTCACTGGTGTAGATTAGGGCACGAGCATAGGTTTTTAGGCTGTATGTGTCAATGCCATAGGGCGACTGGAGCCACCGTATTCACTTTGCTTTGTGTGAAGTGATGGCTATGCGTGGACTGTGGCCCATGCATAGCCTTCGCGCTCGTATCATAGCTTCAGTGTTGTTATGTGTACTATCACAAACTCGCTTTCGATCTCATTTATCTGTTCCAGATATCGGGCTCGAACCCGAATGGAGGAGCAGTACCGGCGCCGACAACGTCGTCTGTCACAGTCGTCCAGCTCGGAGGTGGTGTCTGTCACACCGTCAGAGCAGTCGCTGCAGCTGGCCGATCAGCCGGCCAGCCACTCTGCCCAGTCCTAGCACGGACCGCAGCCTGGTCTGCCGTTAGTCGAAGAGGCGGTGGGGGCGGTGCATACTGCCACCTGGTGGGCACCGGTCACCGCCAGCGTAGCCACATACTGCCACCTGGTGGGCACCGGTCACCGCCAGCGTAGCCACATACTGCCACCTGGTGGGCATCGGTCACCGCCAGCGTAGCCACATACTGCCACCTGGTGGGCATCGGTCACCGCCAGCCCAGCCACATACTGCCACCTGGTGGGCACCGGTCACCGCCAGCCCAGCCACATACTGCCACCTGCCAAGGTTTTTAGCCAACATTACCCCGATGGCATCCTGCCACTTGCCCGAGCTGTGCTTATTACTATCGCATGCACATCCCGTCACATGCCAGGATATGTGGTCGACAGAATCCAGCCTCGTCCGGGAACCCCAAAGCCCACAGCGGACGTGTGCAGTCGTCACTGCAGGATCACTCCTGCAGCAGCCCGCTGGGGGAGACGGCGCAGTCACTGCTGGATCACTTCTGCAACAGGCTGATGGAGGGACAGTACGATCGCGGATTTGGCATTTTTCCTCCGATGGCGGCTGCACGTTGAATGCCGATGCATTGGATTAGTGAGCCGTGAACAAGCAAGATAACATCGTGACCATTTGCTCCATTGGAACCTACGGGCTTTGTAAATGTGTACATGAGTGAGAAGGTGCACAGCCCGGACAAACAGGGAATATTATGGAGAAATTGAAATTCCGAGGTGATTTTGGTCTCTACCAATTACTGCACATTACTATTCTTAGCATCGGCTGCTTGTATTTTTGGTGATGTTCTTAACACAAAGAAATCAAATAAGTTAAGCCACGCTAAAGCAGAGCCGGTAAGTTACTAACTGCGTTGTTGAGTGTTGCGGTTTGATTACTTGAATCATATTGACTGCAAGGACCGAACCCAACAGTCCGGGTAAACGGTGGGTCACTTATGGCTAGCGGCCGGTTCTCATAATTGTTCTTGGGTTGATATATGAATGGCTGGTAGGTCTCCTTCTCTTATTATTTGCTGATATTGATTGTCGTGTGTTATGTTATGAAATGACTTAGAATAATACTGTGCCTCAAGTTCTAAATATTTGCACATCTCTACCACAAAATATTTCGTTGGTGCATGTCCGTCAATCTGCCTGTTTATGTAACATTACATAATGTAAGGTTTATTGAGATAGTGTCCATCTAGGCCATATAATGTTATGCAATGGAATTCACACGAGGGACAGCTCCTAGACCAAGGTTTTGAACACGTCATTCGCAACGGCGAGGATTTAGCATGTAACTCGACAGGCAAGTTTTATTTCTGACCCCGTTGGCTTTACATCGGGAATGCAACAGAGAATCATCACCGATGTACGTGATATGAGCGTCCGCAAACCTCGCATAGTGAGCAAGCAGCCACAAATTCCCTTGGAATATTTCAATGCCTTTTTCGGGTGCAATAAATATTGTATGTGGTGTGTAACCGTGAGTTTCATAAAAGTAAGGTAGTAAGGTGCATATCGCAAGGTAAATTACAGATACGTGGGCAATCACAGCGGTCCAAGTATTGACTCTGGCAAGCACAGCGGGATGATCATTCATACACTCGATCTCACACACATACCTCTGAAGTGCTTACGTTGAAACGTGCCCCAACCATGATGGGACTGAATGAAATGGCCGGCATTTCCGTGGTTGCGGAGGGCATGTTAGTTAGACCCTCTGCGCAGTGAAGGATCCAGGATTTAGCCTAGAGAGGGAGAGGAACATCCAGAATTGTGGTGCCACCTGGACACTGTCCTTGGTGGAACTGCATACACACTGGTGATCTTGCCGATAAGTTTGATACGTTCACCACAATACTAGCACTAAGAGCTTAGCCGCTCATGGTAGTTTAATGTTATGCTGCTTTAGCGATGACGCCACAATCAGACTACGGTTAGCGGCGCATGATATGGACCGTGCCCATATCATGATTTCGTTTTGTAGACTGGAGGCACTCCGAAAATTTCTGAGCTATATTGGAAGTAGTAGCGTACCATAGCTGGTGCTAGTCGTCGTGGATTTCGTGAGGTCGAGACGGGTTTTCTCCGGGTTGCTCGGCAAGTAAAGAGGGTCCCTGAGCCAACGGAGAGAGAGAGCTCCTGAGTAGTCAAGGGTCCTATTTTATTCGAAGAGGACCCAGTCTACTAGGGTGACTTTAAAATGGGAGCGCCCTCTTACGAAATCCCTAGTTGGCCCAGGAACCCTTCGTGCAGGCTCAGAATTCTTTCTGGTCGCTCGGGGTCCCCTCCTTCGGCTCAGTGACCTTCTCCGTTGGGTCAGGGGCCTTTTCAGTGACTCAGGGGCCCTCTTCGTTGGTCGCGCCCTCTCCTTCCACCTGGTGCCCTTGAAACGACCCGGGCCTCCTCCGGCGGCCTTAAGACCCTTCACGTTGGCCCAAACCAGGTCCTCAGCGTCTGCCCGTGAACATTCTCCGTCGACTCGGGGGAATTCTTCATCGGCCTGGGACCCTCCATCGGCTCGGGCCCTTTCGTCGGCCCAAGGGCCCCTCACGTCGGCCCGGGACCCTTGAAGTCGGCACAGGGCCGATCGTACCGGTCGCCCGGAGACCCTGACGCACTAATATAGTGTGTGTTTCGTCACGGCCTACGTTGAACACGTATTCAACGGCCCCCTTGGGCCTCGAAGGGGCCAAGGGGGGATATGGCCTCATGCACCTCCTAGATACATCACTGCCTCTGCGTCCCTGTAGGATAATCTGTAGACCCAGTCTTGCAAGTCAGTTGATGCGCTTACGGTCTATGGAACCGGCTCCACTGCCAGTACAGCCTGGTTATGGTACCGTCGCCACATCACCATCAGATTAAGCTGCACTGAGTGGACTGTTGGTGCCAGTACGTATTGCGGTGAATGCGTCGACTCGATCTGCAAGATCACATGTAGGAATGCAGTTACATCAAGGACAAGGTGGTCTGGGAGCTCTGTTGAGTCTAGTAGTCTAGTGGCGGTGTAAGTACATTCTGATTAGGAGAGGTGGTGGACCAGAAGTCCATTGCCCACCAGCCTCGAGGGCACCTTTGGTTCTACAGACCCGTTGATCGGCGGGCCTTTGTTTTACCGCAAGCTCGGTGGGCATTTGTTTTACAAATA
This sequence comes from Ashinkailepas kermadecensis, assembly GCA_034440615.1. Lineage (NCBI taxonomy): Eukaryota > Metazoa > Arthropoda > Thecostraca > Neolepadidae > Ashinkailepas > Ashinkailepas kermadecensis. Next base: position 135,072 of record JAOTOM010004809.1, on the reverse strand, counting down.
ACCCATGCTATATATTTAAGGCTTGAGATCGCCGCTGAAGCTGGATGCCAAATTCCAGTGATATTTTAAGTAAAAATAGATTTTGCGTTTATAAAAATATGCATCCTGTGATTAGCACAGCCTGTGGAAGTGTGCGATACTCTTATCTCGCTTGGTATCTGCATCTCCGGACCCGGATTCACATAAAGTTTTCTTTTTGCCAAGCGAGGTGTCTCGTAATTTTTTTTTTGAAGAATAAAGACATCGATAGCATAGCCAGAACATAGATAAATGACACTATCTCTTTTCAGGGTTTCGAGCTTCTGCATTGGCAATAATCTGGTCAGGTCTGCAATAATTGCAGGTTTTAACCCTATTATTTAAAGGGGATTCTGAAGCCAATCTTTCACGTTTTTGTTTTGCTGGCCGCTTCTTATCACGCTATGATAGAGCTTTGAAACTTCGTGATAATTCCTAATGTTCTTTTTCACGTACTATGCCAACACAATGTACTTGGATAACCAGAGGCGGTTTCTGGCAGAGGTTCTGCAGGGCATGTCAGGCCAATGTCAACAGGTTGATAAGCTTTCAGAGCCTGCCAGTCAGATATTTGCACGTTATGTTCATAGGTACTAGCTTCTAGCTAGCACTATTGATGCAGAACACATTTATGTTGCACATTTAGCGTTACTGAATACGCACATAAATGACAGGGCAATCCCAGGGTAAGGTTTTAGAGGGAGCGGGGTTAAACATGATCATAAAGAAAGGCAATGGCACACCATCACAGCATTGTTGATTTCTTGGGAATTACTATGTTGAAAACAAATGTAAGAATTTTCGGCATAGGCGGACCAAGGTTATGTTTGGAAGAGAAGGAGATTCTAGGTTCTTTCCACGACATATCGATTGCTGCTTGACACCCTCATCTTTTATAGCTTGGTAAAAATGATTCCATATGGTTATTTTGTGCTCCAATTCTAGCTGTGAGAATTTTATCGTCATCCGAGCGACGGCTTATCACTTATAGCCTCGGGCATTTTTGCGAGGTCATCTTGCGTGTTTGATTGCTCAAAACGTTGACGTAAAATGGTAGCTGCATGAATCCAACATTTGTACTAGAAAATGTTCCAGAGACTTACTATTATCATTATACTTTACTTTGTCCTTATTTTCACAAACTGGTATCGTGACCTAAAGTAATCAGGTGACCTGCTCTTTTATCTAGTAACTTGAAAAATACACGTTTAACCAAACGGGAATGTGCATCCATAATATATTTTGCTAAGTACAGCCTACAATTTATATTCTTCTGATGATCAATACATTTTTGGGACACGAAGAGTGCTGCATATACTGGGCTAAATCCTCGGATAGCCTGATTGCAGGTAGCATGTTCAGTGTTCACGGTCAGTATGTTATGATAAGGCATCACGATTTTAATCCAGTTGACAATCTAGTGGTTCTGAAGCAATAAGCATTGGCGTAGCCAGGATTTAGTCCAGTGGGCGAACATGTGAAGAGATATCCCCCACCCCCCACCCCCACCCCACGCACACACACTATTCGGAAACTCTTCGGATTTCGGTCTCTTTATTTTCGGATGATACCTACTCTGATATATAATGTATATATATATATGTTAAAACACAGAACGATGGGAGCATAGCTTTATTCACAACGTTTCGGCTCACGCCTTTCTCAAGCTATGAACAATTTACAGGAATGGGAGTATTTGGCACTTGTCGTCGTTTTCTTCTTTTGTTTTCTTCTTTTTTTCAGTTCTCCTCTTCTTCTTTTTCCCTTTACTTTTTCCCCCTCTCTTCCTTCCCAATTCGAACACAGGTCATGAGACATCAATCATAAAGCACTTCGCATGTGTTGACACTGAATGAACGAGACAGTGAAAACAGTACATTGGAAACGACCAAATAAGTACGACAGTGATGTATAACCTATCCTTTTTCAATATGTTCCACAATCAGTTCCGCTACAACACTTGCAATTTTGAAACTACCAGAAACACCATTGATATTCTCACGTGTGGCAATATACGCGGATTCCACTGTCTTCCGACACCTCTTCCCAAGTCCACCACTAAGAACAGATGCTTCTTTCCAATTTGGGAGATGGTCTTCTTCATCAACATGCACCACCATAGCATTAGAAGTTCTATGGTATCTGAGGTCTGAACGATGTTCCCTAATTCTAGCCCCTATCCCCCGTCCCGTTTCCCCATAGTAACTTTTTCCACATTCTCCCGCGCAAGGAATTTTGTAGACTACGCTTTTTTCGTTCACGTCCTTGTGAATAAACGTTATGAATAAAGCTATGCTCCCATTGTTCTGTGTTTTAACAATTTGTCATTCCATCTTAACTAGTACAAATATATATAGATATATATATATATATATATATATATATATATATATATATATATATATATATATATATATATATATATATATATAAATATATATATATATATATATATATATATATATATATATATATATATATATATATATATATATATATATATATATATATATAAATATATATATATATATATATATATATATATATATATATATATATATATATATATATATATATATATATATTAGGCAAGTATGGTTAAATACGTGGGAAAATAAGGCACGCCGTGCGGACGCGGCTAATGTTTGACTTGCAATCAAGGTCCAACAGCCCGGTAAGGACCAGAAAGATAAACGAACCATTCAGCTGCCGATAGCAGACAAGAGAACAAAATAAATTACGGAAACTAAAAGAACATTAACACATCTCTAATGAAGGTATGAATTATCTTAGCTTGAGTAAAAATACGAGTGATCATCGCCATGGACACAATTACTTCTTTCTGTTATCCGCCTCGTTCAGACATAGTCTGATAGGGGGCGGTGTTCATGATAAGGGTGGGTCCACATTGCTGCGCTTTTCAACACCGTCATACTTTCTCAAACTGAGGCGTGAATACCAGTGAAAAATAAGTGCAAGATTTGGAGACCGGAGAAGGACTAGGGACTTATCTGACCAGCTTTTTCAACACACAGCATCTTACAAATCTTGTTTTTTTATTTTTGCTTAGTTGTTGTCACCCGCGTCCAAGGTAAAGCAACTGGCACCGCTGGAGCCGCCGTCATCACAACTATCGCCGGGCTGTCTGTTTCGCCAACGCTGAAGCGATCGTACCTGCTGGAGTAGCTGCGGTCATGCCACTGGGACAGCTGTGGCCGCTTTGGCGGTCGTCACCGCCAGGCGGCGGTGGTCGCCGGTGCGGCCGTGGCCACACGAGCGGCCGCCGCCGCTGTGACGGCGGTGGGTTACGTTCCCAGTCCTTGGCATTATTTATGGCACTCAAGGAGAGCTGATCTCTGAGCAGACTGTTAGGAGCCTATGCAGAGCCTCTGTTAGGAGGAGCCTCTGCTAGCTGATCTCTGTTGGAGCCCTCAGTATTCCTCGCACCCGTCGCTAGTTCTCAAGGACTCTCTTAGCTCTCAGGGAGCTCCGATACCTCAGGTTCCAATCCCAAAGTCCAGGAACAACCCGGTCCAGTCCTCTTTGGCTATCAGGGGACATATTAAGCCGTCAGGGCCCTCTCCAACTTGCATGAACCATTCCCAGTTCTCCACAAATTTGTTTAGCTTTCAGGGAATCCTGCAGCTCCGTGACTGGCCTCACAATTTCTAGAGAACATCGCCAGCCCTTGGAACTCTCGCTAGCTCTTAGGTGACTGTTCATCCGTCAGTATTCCTCCCAAGCCTAAGGAGCACTACAGTCCGGTCTGCTATGGCTCTCAGGGGACCTGCCTAGTCCTCGTCTCCGGCTAGTAAGGACATTCTAGCTCCGCAACTGGCTGTCAGTATTCCACACAACCATCGCTAGCCCTTTGAGGTTCTCTTTAGGTCTCGGGGGCCCCTGTTTTTGTAATAGCTACCACTTTGGCATCCCAGTAGCTACCACTTTGGGATGCCTCTTTGGCATCCCAACCCAGACATATTTTGCGCTCAGAAACCATTTTCAATCGTCAGGGGTTCTCTCCAGCTGTTAGGGACCATTCCCAGTCTTTGACAGTCTTTATAGCTTCAATGGCTTTCTAGCTCTGACGCTGGCCCTCAGTATTCCTCACAACCATCGTTAGCCTCAGGAATTCTCCGTAGCTCCCATTGGCTCTGTCAGCCTTCAAGGGCTCTCTAAAGCCGCTAAGGGGCATCCCTACTTATCGACAGTTATTGTGGTTTCAAGAACTTTCTAGCTCTGAGGCTGGCTCTCGGTAGGCCTCACGTCAATCGCCAGCCCACAGGATGTTTTATCTCCTGATGGACCTTGTTCATCCATTAGGGGCCGCTCTCAACCCCAGACGAATCCCAGTTCAGTCATCTCTCTTACTCTCACGAGACTCTCTTCGTCCCTCGGGGCCCTCTCCTGCATTTAGGAGCCCATCACAGTCCTCCCAAGTCCTGTCTAGGTCTGATCTCGGGGGAGGTTCAGATCTGAAACCTCACTAGTCGTCTTCAGCGCTTAGGGGTCCTGTTCATCTTCAAGGGCCCTTTCAAACGAAAAGGGCGTCCTACCCCTCTGGCCCTCAGGCGCCCTGTTTATTCCTCAGCTGTTAGGGGCCCATTCTAGCTGAGACTGCTCTTTTCATCCGGCATGGAAATTCGGCTTTCGGGGAGCCCTCTCTTGTCTTCACGGCCTTTGCCAGCCCTCAGGATGGACGTCTTGAGGTCTTGAGGGCCTTTTCCACACAAGCTGTTACATACGTTTATGTTTTTCGTCGGCCACATCTTTGCCCCTCGGGGCGATCGCCTGGAGGGCCCCATCGAACCCGCCAGGGGTCGGGTGCGCCTTCACCCATTGGGAACGCTTTTTAGCTGCCTGGACCCCTTGTCCAGGATGGATGCGTAACTAGCAAATGGATTCGTAGCTAACAAATTGAGTCCCCGAAACACCAGAATAAGTTCCTCTGAAATACGAACAGTTGCGATGTTAAGCTTGTTCCTGTTATTTTTTGTTGTGGAGGCCTTGCCAGGTCTCGCCAGGCCAGCCTTGCCAGGCCTTGCCAGGTCAGTTGCGATGTTAAGCTTGTTACTGTTATTCTTGTTGTAGGGGCCTTGCCAGGTCTCGCCACCTTGTTGTGGGGGCCTTGCCAGGTCTCGCCACCTTGTTGTGGGGGCCTTGCCAGGTCTCGCCACCTTGTTGTGGGGGCCTTGCCAGGTCTCGCCACCTTGTTGTGGGGGCCTTGCCAGGTCTCGCCACCTTGTTGTGGGGGCCTTGCCAGGTCTCGCCACCTTGTTGTGGGGCCTTGCCAGGTCTCGCCACCTTGTTGTGGGGGCCTTGCCAGGTCTCGCCACCTTGTTGTGGGGGCCTTGCCAGGTCTCGCCACCTTGTTGTGGGGGCCTTGCCAGGTCTCGCCAGGTCTTGTTGTGGGGGGCCTTGCCAGGTCTCGCCAGGTCTTGTTGTGGGGGCCCTGCCAGGTCTCGCCACCTTGTTGTGGGGGCCTTGCCAGGTCTCGCCACCTTGTTGTGGGGGCCTTGCCAGTTCTCGCCACCTTGTTGCGGGGGCCTTGCCAGTTCTCGCCACCTTGTTGCGGGGGCCTTGCCAGGTCTCGCCACCTTGTTGCGGGGGCTTTGCCAGGTCTCGCCACCTTGATGTGGGGGCCTTGCCAGGTCTCGCCACCTTGTTGTGGGGGCCTTGCCAGGTCTCGCCAGGTCTTGTTGTGGGGGCCTTTCCAGGTCTCGCCACCTTGCGTCCAATGTAGTTCCTTCCTGACCTCCTGGGAGTCATCGTGAGACACCACACATGGTATGTGGTGTTATCGATGTGCATGCGTACATGCAATATGTGCATGCGAACAATATGGTATGAGACCCGCTCAAATTGCTTAGTGGGTGTGACGCGGAGGGCCTGTCGTGGGTCGAGCTGGGGACGCTCGGTGTGGCTGGCCCCACTCAGAGTTCTGTTAACTCTGTTCTGTAATTGTTCTTCATTTAAGCGATCATGGCACTTCCAACATTCCACCCTGTGTGAGGACTACGTGGCACCGAATACATTATATTCTGCGCAGCGTTATCTGTAGATGGAAGGACACAGGCAGAAGGTTTCAGCAAAATGAAACAAAATCGCTTCATTGTTCTGGTACAGGCGCGGACGCGATCATACCGTGACGTGTTCAGATGAATCAGAGGGTACTGGCGAATGCGCGGCTGAGTGGGACGCCAACGCAAGCTGAAGAACTGTGCGACCGACAGACGTCAAGTCATGCTGGATGTGCTGTATTCTGGATTTATTTCTCATTATCAGTGCTAAGACAGTTCCCGACTGTGGGTTCGTCTACCAATGATACCGTACTCCAGTTGGCTACTATTATTTGATACATTTCATCATTCTTGATCGGAAGTTGAAAAGTGACCAAGGTCACCGCCCACATGTTGCATCCTTGGATGTGCTGTTCCCTCGAATGGTGGGAGATTGGTTGGCTTTGAGATCAATGCGATAAGTTTTTTTTCGAAAATGTTATTTGGTACAACGTTATTCTCCATTTGGGATTAATGTTGAAGTCCTTAGTCGGCTGGGTCAATTCGTGACATTTAAGGTCGTATGCTAAATGCTTGGACGTGCTACTTCTTTAGTTGATAGCGACCCATTGGCGGTGAAAATATTATGATAAGCTTGTTTTCAGGAAAAAGTTCACGAGTACTTCATGTTTCTCCAAAAGGACATCCACTGCAGTGTAAATTTGTCTCCCGTGACTTGAGGTTCAATGGTGACCTTGGAGGTCTCATGTGCTCTAGCCTAAGTAAATGGACGACACATCGGCATTGAGATCATATTGATCGATGGGTTCAGTTGGGTTATTTGAAAGCGCGGAAATGGAGATGCAGCAAGGCCCAGAGATGCCATCCTGCCTGCTTACCCGCCGGCGGGCTCCGCTTCCCGCCCGCCGCCCCTGATGGAGGTGCCGGCCGGCGGCGGTTCAGTGGGGCGGTGGCCGGGTGTTTCCTGTCGCCGCCGCTGGGAAGCGCCCCTGATGGAGGTGCCGGCCGGCGGCGGTTCAGTGGGGCGGTGGCCCGGTGTTTCCTGTCGCCACCGCTCGGAGGCGCCACTGATGGAGGTGCCGGCCGGCGGCGGTTCAGTGGGGCGGTGGCCAGGTGTTTCCTGTCGCCGCCGCTGGGAGACGCCACTGATGGAGGTGCCGACCCGCGGCGATTCAGTGGGGCGGTTGCTGGGTGTTTCCTGTCGCCGCCGCTGGGAAGCGCCACTGATGGAGGTGCCGACCCGCGGCGGTTTTGTGGGGCGGTGGCCGGGTGTTTCCTGTCGCCGCCGCTGGGAGGCGCCGCTGATGGCGGAGCTGGCTCACAGCAGTGTTGCCGTCATGGTACGATCGTACCGGATCTGGTACTTTTTCGACTTTTCTGGTACGCAAGTACGCCGGAGGGAAATCTGGTGCTTTTTCGCCGCAATACATTTATTTCGTATTTTTATTCATTTTCAGTTCGCATTTTCTTCTGAAATGGACAGGCCAATTTTTGTCTTCTAAACTCTGCTTGTATTCAGAGGGGATGAAGTTAGGCCATACAATTACATCGAGATCTATCGTGCCTACTTTCACTTATCTCGCAGCATGGTGGCGCTAGCTGGTACACATACAAAGCACTATGCATTGCTAAGGCTATGCTGCTGCCCAATCTGAAGAGACACGGGACAACTGAGGGTCACAAGAAGAACGTAACCGGCTCTGCAGGCTGTGGTAAGCCACCCGCGTTTGTTGCCGCCGCAGAACCATGGCCACCATAAACAGCAGGATAATGTGGCCCTGTGGCCCAGGGCGAGCTACTGCTGACGGGGCTCATCGTTCAACATCATCCGCCATTATCGGCAAGCGGCCATCTCGTACCTTAGTCAAAAATGTATGCCCAGAATCGGAAGTGGAAAAATGCCTGAAGTCGGCCAGAACGAGGACTACTAAGACTATTAATGATGTCATAAGAGCAGAGGAGATGGTAAGAGTGAGTGCACTTATGCGCAATACCCATTCTCACTGATCGTGGACAAGACGACCGACAGGTCTACTACCAAATATCTCATCATTGTGGCACGTGTTTTTGAGGACCGAGACGGCAAAACCAGTGACCTGTTCTTGGACCTGGTGAAGGTCAGGGATGCGACCGCCCAGGGCCTGCATGACGCCACGTGGCGTGCTGTCAGTTAATGATGTGCCCCTGAAGAACATGATTGTATTTGCGGCCGATGGGGTGTCACCAGAGTGTGCAGGCACTGTTTAGGAGAGAACTCCCGCACATCTTGATTACCGGCTGCATATGCCACTCCCTGCATCTGTGCAACTCCGCAGCGTGCACGAAGCTGCCTTCATCCATAGATGATCTAGCCCCAGACGTGTACAGTAGGCTGACCCCGAGGTACCGCTTTTTCGGAAAACCTTTGCTCCCCTGGTCTGTTATGATGTAATTTGGGGCGCTGAACACGTTTTTGACATTTATTTTGCAATATTTTGATTTTTTTATGGCTGGAGTCAAATATATTTTGCCGATTTTGCAAAGTTTCTCGACCTTCCCGTACATATGGCTTTACCATTGCGGTGTGAATGGACCGGTATTAAAGTGATTCTTACCAAGTATAAGGCACAGTTGGAAGGTTCTATTAACATCAAGCTCATCTCCGTATCCCTCTTATATAGCATAAAATTTTGGGTTTTTGTCGATTCAAAAATGGGCTGGGAACCAATAGTTCCACGTTTCGCCGGTAGGCGGCGGTAATGTTTCTGTGCTTAAAATTGGCCCTGAAACGAAGCTACAAGTGCTAACGCAGCATGTTACACATATGGAACGATTTCCTAGGAAACTCAATTTTATAAAACCAGGTGATCTATTGCCAAAAACAGGGATCGGTTATGAAATGAACAATGACAACTGGTGTCAATGAATAGTGATAAAGATTCAGTCTCTTTTATTTACCCAGGTCTCATCACTCTTTATCTGCTACCTCCATGACCCGCTTCTTTGTGACCTGTCGGCAGTTTTGCTTCCTGAAAGCCCTTTTGTTGAGAGACAAACCATCCTGACGATCCGCTCCAGTGACGGCGGCCACTGCCTCCGTGGTGAGCTTTACAGCTCTCTCAGTAGACTGAGTGTGTGATGGTACACCAGTGGTCAAGCGCTTTTCTTTCAGGCTTTCTAGTTCTGCATCATCCATGCCCTTCACGAGAGGCGGCTCAATATTAGCCCAATTTTCTGCCAGACTGCGGACGTCCACCAGATCCTTGTATGAGACGGCCGCCGTGTTGACAGCAGGTGCCCTAAAGAGGCGTACGTGCGCACCGGCGTGCTCAGCTGTGCGTCGGACAGTCTGTATGAGCTGAACAGCCTCGGTTCGGACAACAGGATCTCGATCGCCTAGCATAGCCAGGAGCACGTTCTCCGGATGGGCCATGTATGTGTTCTTCTTTGTGTTCCCGATCACAACTTCGAGAGCTTCCCCTTTGAAGTACTCTTTCTGCCGGCGAAGGGAGTCGCAGACGTGGTTAGGCGCATCAACAACGTCTGGCCTGTGTTTGATCTGCATCACGATGGGTACGTATACACACATGATGTAGCGCGCGAGCGTGACGAGTCCCGGAGACGGATCGATGTGAGCCATGTAGAAGCGCAGTAGCCGGCTTTGTGCCGTGTACCATCTCGTCATGCAAAGCTTGCCATGACGCCGAGCCGCCACATCCGCGGCGTTTCCACTGACGACAGCCCTGGCACATCGATAGACCAGCTGCTGGTCGGTGCTCAAAGATTTCTCCGTTTCAGGTGGTATTTCTGGGAAATCTGCGCAGTCGATGACGGGGAAGTTCCCGACATCGAGGGAATGAACTTCTCCTGCGATACTTTTACCGATTGGGCCGCTGAAGGTCGTTGGTCCAGTGGTCCGTCCATCGATCCAGTGGAAGAGAGCCCGGTACGGTAGCTCAGCCTGGTGACAGAGGCACACTATCCGTCCGAGTGGCCGGCCGAGCAGGGTCTCAAAGTGAGCCATCCATCCATTGCGCCAGCCGGTTACTTGCGCAGTTCCGTCGCCTCCAACAAACTTCAGCTTGTCCAAATCGATACCACGAGCCACAAGAAACTTCTTCAATTCAGCTGCCACTTGTTTTCCGGTGTGACCATCTTCACACGAAAAATGGCCGAGGTACACATCACCGGGTTGGAGGTTGACACACACATTGTGGACCTTTGCACTTCCAGCGGCTCGTGGCTTGTCATCGCGCCCGTCGCAGAAAACTGCGGTACAGTCCTCTGTGCCAGCCGCTACGTTCGTCAGCTTCTCTCGTCGGCTCTTATCCAAGGCAGGTTGGATTCGTTTTTTAACGATGACGTTGTCGCTGGAAGTTCCATGCAGAGCAATACTGTACTGGGTCAAAATTTGTGATGCATTGCGCGCACCCACACCACCGCTATCGAGTGCCTCAGCCACACCAGTCAGATCCACGGGGGGGGTGTCGGTAAAGCTTTGCGTATGTTATGACGCTGTCGCCGTGAGGGTACATAGTCGCTGTCTGGCTCCCTGGATCGGGCTGCCTTCATGTCGGCTCCTGCCTTGTGGTCGACAACGGTGGGAAGGGTTGACGATTCGGCCCGCTGTGGCGATGGTGAAGCGTTGCGGAACCGAAACAACCCGACGCGCGGCTTCTCAGCGGGGTCGCTGCCAGTGCTCGTCTCGTCAGTGTTGTGTCGTCGGTTTGGTGCTGGACAATGGATGCGAGAAGTGTGGGCGATTCGTCGTCTGAGCTCGTCTCACTGTCGTCGGTTTGTTGCTCCATAATAGGAGTGAGGCGCCTGGTTGAGCGCACTGGTCGTTCGAGGCTGATACCGCTGGTACCAGCGACGGCGCACGTGTCGTCCACGCCTTGACTGATCCCGCTGCTCCCGTGGTCCATGCCTGCGGAACCACCATAATGTTCTGTATTATGTGATTTTGTTTGGGGATTTGATTTGTATATGCAAGGAAGTGTGGCAAGGTGTTGGCCATTCAAAGCTGATCACAAATAAGCCAATCAGAAATATAATAACCATCATCATCAGGTAGTGTTTAGGGCGCCCGGACCATTATGGCCTGCATGCACCCACAGAAATATGAGAGTATGTATTCTCGTAATGTTAGTCAATATTTGTTTATCATAGCATACTATGGTTGTTTAACGCAAAACACTCAGCAAGAAAGAGAACCACTAACTAGGCGTTGAGGTCTGTTGTGCCCTAGCAGCAGCCGCTGTCTTCCTCTCCGCTCGTCTTTGCCAGCGCTGAGTCGTTTTCTGATCAAGACCCCCGATCATCCGGCGTCTCGGACCACTCTGGTCATCGAAGAACGCTCGGTCCGTGGCGAGTTCAGCTGGTTGACTAGGCTTCGAGACATCGAATAGCGCAGAAAGGTCGATCCGCTTGTTTTCCGAGCACGTGCTATTCGTTAGTTTATTTTTCCTCATGTATAATTTCTGATCCCACATCGCAGATATCAGTGCTATTATCTTGTCACGGCGCTTAGCAGGGACAGTTGCCCTTTCCCACAGTTCCGCCACTTCGCCGGCTGCTATCCGTATGCATGAATCGATGGAAACATGTCGTTCTTCTACCTTTCTTTCCTTCATGATTTCTAGCCGTATCTTCAAAATTCGGCCAAGAACCTCGCCTTTTTTCGGTAAGAGGTTATGAGGGAGATTACATGGTTTTAATTCCAGCTCAGGATCAGGCTGACGAAGTCTCCTTCGGAACTCAACTTCGTCCATGATAGGAAAGTATGATGGTGATCGGATCAATCAGGATAATGAATTCAGTATCTGCAAATAGAAAGGTTTGTCTTTACACCAGGACACAGGATTTAGAATGAAGCAGCGTAAAATGCAACATAATAAAATTAGCGCATACAATTGAGTGGCGGAGTCTGGACAGGTATTTCAACGACGAAAGTAGGCATGAATGGAGGTGTTGAGACCTGCGTGATGTGGATTTTCACCTGGTTGGGTTCCTGTTATTGTCTGGAGAGGAAAAGCCAGTGGAGATAATTCAGGATTTAGAGGAACCCCAGTACAGTTGCCTGTGATTTTCATCGCTCCTTACATCACAGCTGTACTTAGACATCACCTACTTTATGATTATGCGGCCCGGCAGTGCATGTGGCCAATTTTTAAGCTAAAAACCGCCCCATGAAAAATATCTACGGAGATGGTCCTGCCACTGAAGCACCTGATTTAAGCAATATACAGACAAAATAGTAAAAAAATAAAACCATACATAGTAAGGATCAGATAAAAACCTAGTAGGTTAGTGAATTTGCGTGTAAAGAAAGCATACGACCTTCAATATACCAGGAGGTGCTGAGTTGACATCAAAAGTAACGTTAAGGATTATACTTTATTAGGTACTCAACGTTTCGGCCAGGGGCCATCGTCAGGAGTGAAAACCCAGGAGCATCTAAGAGCCATTCTTCGTTGTATTAAACAAGGTTAGTGAATTGACACGATTGGGCAAATGGGGCAGTTACTAACAGAGTAGATCTGTAAAGCGGGAAGGACCCTAGTGACCTGGTCCATTCATGAACTCTATGAATGGCAAATATACCTACTATGTTAGTCAGTTATGGCAATAGATCACCTGCTTTTATAAAATTGAGTTTCCTAGGAAATCGATCACCTAATACATTTCTTTCCATACGTGTAAACATGTTGTGTTAGCACTTGTAGCTTCGTTTCAGGCCCAATTTTAAGCACAGAAACATTACCGCCGCCTACCGGCGAAAAGTGGAACTATTGGTTCCCAGCCCATTTTTGAATCGACAAAAACCCAAAATTGTATGCTATATAAGAGGGATACGGAGATGAGCTTGATGTCAATAGAACCTTCCAACTGTGCCTTATACTTGGTAAGAATCACTTTAATACCGGTCCATTCACACCGCAATGGTAAAGCCATATGTACGGGAAGGTCGAGAAACTTTGCAAAATCGGCAAAATATATTTGACTCCAGCCATCAAAAAAAGTCACAATATTGCAAAATAAATGTCAAAAACGTGTTCAGCGCCCCAAATTACATCACAACAGACCAGGGGAGCAAAGGTTTTCCGAAAAAGCGGTACCTCGGGGTCAGCCTAGTGTACAGCTATCTCAACAATAGCCTGAAGAGACTCCTCGAGTACCAGGCTGTCCAGGATCTCGTTGACGTCCCAGTCCACAGGCTTCTGCGCCCCTGTAGGACGAGGTGGCTCTCCCTCGAGGTGGTGGTGAAGTGGATGTGCGAGCAGTGGGCAGCCCTACTCCTCTTCTTCCAGCACGCGGCGGACGAGGATCACGTCCACGCCGCTCGAACCATCCAAAACGCCCTACGCGATTCCATATACAAGATGTACATCGCTGTCCTTAACTACGCTCTCCCACTGATCACTAGGTCGAACGAGGTGTTCCAGTCCGAGTCATCCAAGGTCCAGAATGCACGAGCTGTGCTCCTGAAGCTCTACCTCTCCGTGGCCAGCAACTTCCTGCGTGCTGAGCCAGGTGTGCGACTGGAGATGGTCAATCCTGATCACCCCAGGAACTTCCTCCCTCTGGAGCAGAAGCACTGTGGCGCCAAAGTCCAGGCCATCGTCCTCTCAGAGTTTGTTCCCCAGGAGGTGGTCCAAGCCTTCCGACTCCGTGTACAAATGGTCTACACCGAGCTCTGCAGGCAGATCCGGCGACGATTCGACTTCAGCGACAAGACCAGGGTGCTTCTGGAGCTGCTGAACCCGACCTCGCAAGCGCCCTCCATCGTGTCGCTGACTTTGAGATTTACCAATCTCATCAAAGAGGCCGAGTACGAGGTCCTGGATTCAGAATGGCGAGGACTCCAGCAGGCAGCGAAGGATCAGCTCCCGAATAAGGAGAAGCCGGCGTGCGAGTACTGGGCGGAGGTGAAGAAGCTGAGGGATGGCAGTGGCGAGCCAGCATTCCCAAAGGTAGTCCAGCTGATGCAGGATCTCCTGTCCCTGTCGCACTCCAGCGCGGCCGCCGTGAGAGTATCCTCCAGCCTAAACCTGATAAAGACAACAGCGGAACCGCCTCCAGGTGGGAACAGTGCATTCTCTGATCCTCACCAAGCAACAAGTCACGCCCTCCTGCCACGAGTGGACGCCCACGACTTCCATGAAGTCAAAAATGAATCACCAATAACAAATGAAAATGGCTCACCAATAACAACGCACATTCCACTACAGGTTCGTTCCCGTCTTTACTCCTCCACCCCGTCCTCATGTCCTGCGATATTAAATACGGTGAGCATCCCGAATCTGCTGGTGGTAAAAACTTATCAAGCACTGACTGACATTTCTTATTTCTATGTGATAGCGAGAATAGCTGTTTTGCGCATTGCATTCGTATTGTCCTTTTTCGTCACGATTGAAAACTACTTTCACTAGGCGGCGTTAGGAGTCTAAGACTGAACCTGTCCTGATTTCTGACAATTTATACCAACGTATCTAGAGAGCACCTAAAACACCAAGACAATTATCTAAATTACTTGCTTAGCCATACAATTGTCGAAATTATGCCTACTTTTTATGGTACGAAATTAGGTACATTTTGGCTTATGATCTGATACGAAACATAACCAATATCGTACGATTTGGGTACGATCCTGGAACGCTGTGAAATTGAGCTGCGGCAACACTGGCTCACAGGGCGGTATGGTGGGGTGGAGGCCGGCGACTGTATCGATGAGAGGCAGATGCGATGAGGCTGACGCTGCGGCCAGGAGGAGGCGGTGCGGTGCTGCGCCGAAATCCCAGCGGAGCTGCCAGGCTAGGTGGCATGGGCTGGCTGGACACGGCGCAAAGTTGGCTCAACACTGACAGTTCGACACTGAGGAAACGCTGCGCTCTGCTAGCATTCCAATGATTCCCCGGAAAACTGGCAGGTGAGACGGTTATAGCAGCGGCGCTCGGAACAGTACGCGCATCTGGAAGGAAAACCTCCCACACCAAATCCCCAGCTTCTCTCTGTTTCCCAGCTAACCTTCAACTCTCGGAGGAAACCTGACGGTGACGAGCCCACTGCCCTCAGCCATTGCGGCCGGGGCAGGGACCAGAGCGTGATGGCCTGGTGGCTGGTGGTGGTGGTGGTGGTGGTGGCGGTGGCGGTGGCTGTGGCGGTGGCGGTGGCGAAGTGGCGGTGGCGGTACCTTTTCCTCTCCCCCACACCCCCCCCCCCATTCTCCAATCACCACACATCACCATCAACAGGCGCTGAGCGGTGGCGGTGGACAAACACTTAAAAGTGCCCCCCTCCGGTGGCGGTGGCGGTGGCGGTGGCGGACATGGCGGTGGCGGTGGCGACGTGGCGGTGGCGGTGGCGGTGGCGGTGGCGGTGGCGGTGGCGGTGGCGGTGGCGGTGGCGGTGGCGGTGGCGTTGGCGGTGGCGGTGGCGGTGGCGGCGGTGGTGGTGGTGGTGGATTTGTGCTTTAGGGCGCGTCGACTGCATTGGTCATTTTGCGCCCATAACAACCTGTCATAATGCTATAGTTGAATCAGGGGTCTGAGCTCATATCGGAGTGCTTATGGTGGGCGTTATATGATGTCGGAAGTTTACTTTTTGCAAGAATATAAATATGTCGCCAGATGCAACGATCTGAGAGTCATCGGCCAGCATTTGTCGCAATGTCATCTCAGTACTTTGATCCCCAAGATATCTGCGGCGCTCAGATTCCAGTGCAGGGCAGCCAACAAGTACGTGGTATACTGTGAGTGGAGTAGAACAGCGTGCGCACAGAGGACGTTCACTTGCCGTCAACAGGTATCTATGAGTCACTAGAGTATGACCTATCCGAAGACGGCACAGCGCAATTCCTTCTCTCCTTTGTGTGTGAAATGATGACTTCCACGTCCCGAGTACTGGTTTTACAAGTTTCAGTTTACTGGTTTTCATGGTCCAATCTGAAAGTGACTGCCCCAAGTGAGCACACGAGAGGGAGGTGCGTCGGTATACGGCAGCTCACAGCCTGCCATGCACAACAGCACGATAACACCTACGCAACACCACCTCCACCACTGACATCTCCACCTCCACACCCGCACCCTCCCACACCGCACCTACCGCCGGGCGCAGCTACGCAGCGGCACTCTCCTCAACATCTAGACCCACACCCAGTCCAGCATCAGTTCCCACCCGCCTTATCATCCCACCAGCAGCTGGCTCCCGGAGTCCGGCACACTTCCCTTCCTCGACGCCTCACCGATCCTCGCCTCCACCGCCCCTCGGACCCTCGACTTCCTGGTAATTCCCTGGAGTCTGTGCTCTCAATCCAGCTCTCCAGAGACCCTGTTTGCGACAACGATGATCATTTTGCATGAGGTTCCTGCTCAGGAACGACCGTTGCTGGGGAGGCCCATGTTGCGTCTAGGTTTCCTGCTAGGAAGCCCTTTGTCCAGGAGATTCTGTCCAGGAATGTCTTGTGCATTCCTGAATCACTGTGCGTCGTTGTTTGGGAAGCCCCATATTTAGTAATCTCTGTTTGGAATGCAGAAGTTCATGCTTAAGGAGGAGAACCATCCCCTGCCAATTTGCTCAAGTTTGACCGGCCTCTTGTCCACGATGCACTGTTCGGAGGCCCCTTTTTAGGAGGCCCCTGTCGCGAGACTCAGTATTGTCCCGGAGGTCGTGTTCGGAGGCCCCTTTTCAGGAGGTCCCTGTCGCGAGACTCAGTATTGTCCTGGAGGTCGTGTTCGGATGCCCGTTATTTGGGACGGCCATGTTCAGTAAGTTCCTTGCTTAAGGCGTCCTTTGTTCTGGAATCCCCTGTTCAGAATGACGGCCATCGCAGCCTGCTTAAGCTCTGATTGGGACAATGGCGTAAGTTCCTCAAAATATCTGGAAATGCAGAAGCCGTTTTTGAGCTCAAGTTTGCCATGCACTGCTGCAGAGTGAATGCTAAGAATCAGCAAATACTGATGATTTGACTGGATTGACAATTTGTACTAAGTCTGCATCGGGAGGCCCTTGTTTAGGAAGCTCGGTTACGAAGGCCTATGTTTTGCAGATCCCTTGTATCTTGTCGTAATATCACGGTTCGCAAATGTTCGTAAGGGCTGGTGGCGTTATTAAATGCCAGGCATCAGATTCGGGCGCCATAAAACGTTATATTGACCTTTCTATTCCCACCATGGTGACCCAGTAAGTGAACTACCTATTGACTCATAGACGTTCTCAGGTACCAGACAACAACCCCAGAAGTACAAGGAAAGGATGGATTGACGTCCTAATTTTCATCCCTTTTTGTATTGCAGAAGCCAAAAATCCATAGTCATCAATTATTATTTGTCGACAGGAATACAGCTAGCCGGCTCACTGACAGGGTAATGTGGTGTGCCAGACCGAGGCATGCAAAACAGGAACAGTTCAGACCAGTCTCTCTCATTTCGTGGCGGCAGGGTAAATTGTCACGTCATGACCGCGAACGTGACTTCCTACCCTTGAATACTGGCCCGTGGTCATCATCCTGGTGTTGTAAATGTTCGTGTAGTAACTGCTTGTAGCAGCTCGAGCTCTGGTGCACATGCCGCCGAGCCGACACGCTGAGCGGTGCAACACGAGACGCCCGGCAACTGGCCGCTCGCCAGTGTCCCCGTGACCTCGTTCTCTGCATTGTTCCACGAGATGTCCACGCCTGCGCCCAGGTCCCGGTCCGTGCCGAAGCTGCGCATCTCGCTTTCCAGGGCTTCACGGAGCTCCTCCCGCGTCTTGCAGTTCCAGATGAGGTGGGGCAGGGCGTGGTCGCGATTTAACTGGTAGTACAACAGGCGCCAGTCGCGCTCCGACTTGATGCGCTCGCGCTGGCGTCGCAGCGTGACGGGCCGCTCGCGCACGCGATCCTCGGTCGTCTTCTCATAGCCCATGCGCGTGCGCCGGTGCTCGAGTCACTACAAGCATTTACTGCACTGGTACGCCGTGACGGAATGGCTGAATGTGAAGCTGCGCAGCATACCTACCTGAAGCTGCGCAGCATACCTACCTGAAGCTGCGCAGCATACCTACCTGAAGCTGCGCAGCATACCTACCTGAACTGCGCACATACCTACCTGAAGCTGCGCAGCATACCTACCTGAAGCTGCGCAGCATACCTACCTGAAGCTGCGCAGCATACCTACCTGAAGCTGCGCAGCATACCTACCTGAAGCTGCGCAGCATACCTACCTGAAGCTGCGCAGCATACCCACCTGAAGCTGCGCAGCATACCTACCTGAAGCTGCGCAGTTACCATACCTACCTGAAGCTGCGCAGCATACCTACCAATAACAGCTGTCGGGCGGCATAATCTGTATTCTCAAGGACCGGTAACGTCAAGCCCTCCTCTGGAGCATAATTCGGCAACAGTGTGTACCAAACTGCAGACTCTGACAGGTTTTGATGAGATCTTGTTGAGGAAACAGTCCTTTCGCATTGAGGAAGATTCTGGTGGGATTGGGGTAGGTCATAATAATTTTGGGACAGGTTTTGAAACCGGCGAGAAGTCTTGTCAAAACCACAGCACCGAACAGCATAGCATTGTTGTAAAGCAAGCTTCTCAAATGGAGTATATTGTTGTCCTGTTTGGTGTAGGACTTTTTCTTCCCCAGACATCTCGTTCATACCTGTGACACATTCTTGTTTTGCTGTATGGCCCACGCAAAACAGTTTTCACTTTCATGAGCTTACCTATATTTGAGGAAAAATGTACCTTGGGCTATATTTGGATACGTCGCAATACACTTTATATGCACACCTATGCAATATCAATGCACTTTTAAAGATACGGGCAACCAGGCATGCCTGACTTTATCCATCATTCCTACATATTCTACCGACAGCGCATACCACAGCAAACACGAAGCGACAAAGACCACGAAAGGCTCTCAATCCACTTTCTTTCAGCAGCCAGCAAAATTGCGCGACAGCTAACGATCAAACCAATCAAAGCTTCTTCATTGGTAGATGGAAAGCGCGCACGGCACCACCCGGCTGGGAACGCCACTGGTCGGCTGTCACGGCCTGTGCGAGCATCGAAGGCTCTGCCGCATGTCTGGCGGAAACGTGAGCCGCGTGGCTGAAACGTGAGCCGTGCGGTTCGAGTCGGCCGGCGCACGCGGTTTCCAGTGTCGCGGCGCCTCAGACTCGCAACAGGGACGCACTCAGGGAGCCGCACTCAGGGAGACGCACTCAGGGAGACGCACTCGGCCAGAGACGCACTCAGGGAGCCGCGCAGGGCATCGCCCACGCGTCCCACACTCGCTGCACCAATCAACGGCACACGAAGCCAACTATCTAGATGCAACAGGAAGAACTACCATGTCCGGTGTGATGTTCTTCATTGCCATGTCCGGTGTGATGTTCTTCATTACCATGTCCGGTGTGATGTTCTTCATTACCATGCCCGGTGTGATGTTCTTCATTACCATGTCCGGTGTGATGTTCTTCATTACCATGTCCGGTGTGATGTTCTTCATTGCCATGTCCGGTGTTGATGTTCTTCATTACCATGTCCGGTGCGATGTTCTTCATTACCATGTCCGGTGTGATGTTCTTCATTGCCATGTCCGGTGTGATGTTCTTCATTACCATGTCCGGTGCGATGTTCTTCATTACCATGTCCGGTGTGATGTTCTTCATTACCATGTCCGGTGCGATGTTCTTCATAACCATGTCCGGTGTGATGTTCTTCATTACCATGTCCGGTGTGATGTTCTTCATAACCATGCCCGGTGTTGATGTTCTTCATTACCATGTCCGGTGCGATGTTCTTCACTACCATGTCCGGTGTGATGTTCTTGTGTGGCGTGCAATGTTCTTCATTTGACAGTTCACAAGACGAATGTCAGTTACATTTACAGAACAGGATCGAGCCCTGGTGCCAGCCTACAGGCGCCTCTGCCTCCGCATGAGGGAGGGGAACGGCGCGACGGCCGCGTTCCGTGCCATATAAACATGGGCCGGCAGACGCATCGCAAGTGACTACGCCGAGCGGCGCGGCGGTGCTGGACCGGCGCCAGTCGAAGCTGGGGCCCGAGCCGGAGCGGCGGCGATCGCGCCGCGCCGCGCCGCTGCCTGCCCGCTGGCGCACCTCACCCAATCAGGTGGTGATGTGACCTCTGACGTCATCACAACCTCCTTGAGTGTGTTACGCCCGGGGCGGCTCTTCGGCGGCGGCGGTGCGGGTGTGACGCGTCAAGTGACGGCGGACCGGTGCGGCCTCACGGATGCACGTGAGTCGCGGTCGATGTAGACATTCTGGTACGCCTTAAAATGGGGCGTGCCAATCGACTCGGTTGCACAAAAACGTCGCCTACCGGCACGGTAAGTTCGAGTGCGACTTTCCTTGTGCGGACATTTCAGGGGCACACTGCCTACCTGGCTCTGCGACTGTTTGTATCCATTCCATGTGCAGGTCTGTGCTCACCTGATGCCGCTGAACATATCCTGATGTTCCCCTGGGATATTGTTTCAGATCGGATGCTTGTGTCAAGCCACGCCCATCGCAGATGCGACTGTGACTGGTTCTGATCGACTACGGCAGGCTGACAGCGAGGCACTGACTGTGACTGCCGTGCCTGCAGCAGCGACTGCAGCCTGCAGTCCGGTGTGACTGACTGGACTGTGTCCGCCTGTTGGCTGTGACTGTGACTGTGACTGTGACTGTGACTGTTCCGTGGTGGCTGCATATATGGGAGGCCAGTGTCTGCAGGTGACCTTGCCGCTGTTGCAGCCGGCCCCCGAGGCCTGGTCTGGCTGCTCGTCCCGCCAGATACAGCAGGACTTTGACCCCGTGTGGTCATGTTGATACTCCTGACTGAAGACCGATGACGGCCAGACGGATATCCAGCGGCTCCTCAGGGCTGCACGGAGCTCACTGCTCGCATTTGACTTACGTGCGGTCAGGAACCGAAATGTGATTGCCGCAAGTGCAGCCAGGGTGCTTCGACGCGGATGGGATACAGTCAGGCAGTCAGTGCATCGCAACTATGCCCGTCACATGAACATTCCCGAACGCTTAATTGAGCTGAAATGGGTTAACCTCTCATTTCATGCACAAATCGGATCTCCACCACACAATTAAACAGCTGATCTTTGCATGGCTGGATATCAGTTCGTCGGGCACATTGTGCCCATGAAGCAAATCTGACGCTTCACGAGGATTCATTGGCTATCTCCACAACCAAGATGCAAAATTAGTTCAACTCCTATCGAACTTCTGCACAATAATATAAACAATATTATATTTTACGAGGACATGGTCCGGGATAACACTCACATGGGTCGGCTACAAGGACATGGTCAGGGATCACACTCGCACGAGGCGGTTTCGAGGAGGACATGGTCAGGGACCACACTCACATGGGTCGGCTACAAGGACATGGTCAGGGATCACACTCGCATGAGGCGGTTACGAGGAGGACATGATCAGGGATCACACTCGCATGAGGCGGTTTTGGGGACATGGTCCGGGATCACACTAGCATGAGGCGGTTAGGAGGAGGACATGGTCAGGGACCACACTCGCATGGGGTGGTTTTGTTTAGAAAACTGTCGACACAAAAGTGATCCGATAGTCAGTGGTGTCGCCACGAAATACTTCCAGGGGGCATTGTTGAAAGGGGGCCTCCTGCTCCCCGAAATGGGGCCTCCAATTTGTTTAGGGCCTCCTTTTGTTTTAGGCTCTAAGTGTAGTTCCAGGATGGGAAACGTGATTTCATATTGATGTCTTGTTTGCTTTTGGCATGGTGCACCATTTACGCAAAACGAAATAGCAATAATCATTTATTTTCGCTAAGAACTGAGCCATACCAGGCATCAATAAATAATATGTGGATAAATACCTAAGTACCCTTTCCTATCTCAGTTGCCTTGCCATCTCCTGGGGACGTTCTTACCCGTCTTGGAGCCTTTTTTCTCGCATGGGAGCCATCCCTCTTATCTAATGGCCTTTCTCTCCTATTTTACGGGCCTCCTCGTTCATCATGGGGTCTCATTTCCAATCCTATGTCGTCCTCTTCCGAATTAGGTGTCTCCTGCCACGTTTCCGGATCATCTTTTTCTATCTTGGTAGAACTTACACTTTTTGGGGCCTGCTTTTGCGTCTCCGAAACCCCATATCATATCCACTGGCTTTCTCTTCCGCTTTAGGGCCTCCTCTCATTTTCTGGGACCTCCCTTCCCGTGTTGGGGCTTCTTTTGAAATCCTGGGGGCCTCCTTTGCAATCCTAGGGCCTCCTTTGCAATCCTGGGGGCCTCTTTTGCAATCCTGGGGGCCTCCGTGCCAATTGTTGATTCTTGATTTCCCGGGCCTCCTATCCTCTCATAGGTGACTCCTTTTTAAATTGGGGCCTCCTCTCACGTCTAGGAGGCCTCCTCGCCTGTGTTTGGAGCCTCATTATCCTCTTAGCAGGGCGCTTTTGCGTCATAGTCCCAAATCTTCTCTCCTAGGGTCCTCCTCTTCCAAAATATGGGTCTCATCTGCCTGGTCTAAGTGGCCTTCTCTCATTCCTGCGGAGACCTTCTTACCCATCTTGGGGATCCCTCTTGCGTCCGGAGAAATCTCTTCTATCATTCCTTATTTTCTATTGTAGGGGCCTCCTCTTCCATTATGGGGGCCTCGTTTTCCTAATTAAGAATATCCTGCCACCCATCGGAAGCCTTCTTGTCTAACCTGGGTGGCTTCTTGCCCGTCTAGGTGGCATCCTTTCCGTCCTTGGGGCCTCCTCCCAATCTCTGTCCTACGTATCTTATAGGGACTTGATTATATTTCCCGGGGGCCTCGTTGCCAGTCTTGGGCCTCCTTGACAGCATGGTCTTCTGTCTCGTCGGCCTTCTTGCTCACCTTTTTCCTATGCATTTCCGGATAAGGGCCTCCTAAAATATCAGGGGGAGCGGCGCCCCCCCCGCCCAGTCTCACGGCGACTGCCCCCTCTGCTCCCCGGTGGCGACGCCCCTGCCGATAGCATTCCTCTTGCAGGAAGTGAGGCTGACGACCTCGGTCCGTCCCGTAGAGCCCATGTTGCCGCAGCTGTGTTTATACAGCCAGCGCCGGCCGGCCGCCCGACCTGGCCGCGGCGCCCGGAACACATCCAACGCTGCCACGTCCGCAGACCACGGCGGAACTGACAGGGCGCCGGAGCCATGTCCGCAGACCACGGCGGAACTGACGGGGCGCCGGAGCCATGTCCGCAGACCACGGCGGAACTGACGGGGCGCCGGAGCCATGTCCGCAGACCACGGCGGAACTGACGGGGCGCCGGAGCCATGTCCGCAGACCACGGCGGCGGAACTGACGGGGCGCCGGAGCCATGTCCGCAGACCACGGCGGAACTGACGGGGCGCCGGAGCCATGTCCGCAGACCACGGCGGAACTGACGGGGCGCCGGAGCCATGTCCGCAGACCACGGCGGAACTGACGGGGCGCCGGAGCCATGTCCGCAGACCACGCAGCCACGGACGGGGCGCCGCCAGTCCGCAGACCACGGCGGAACTGACGGGGCACCGGAGCCACGTCCGCAGACCACGGCGGAACTGACTGGGCCCCACCGCAGACCCAACTGACGGGGCGCCGGAGCCACGTCCGTACACCACGGCGGAACTGACGGGGCGCCGGAGCCATGTCCGCAGACCACGGCGGAACTGACGGGGCGCCGGAGCCATGTCCGCAGACCACGGCGGAACTGACGGGGCGCCGGAGCCACGTCCGCAGACCACGGCGGAACTGACGGGGCGCCGGAGCCATGTCCGCAGACCACGCAGCCACGGACGGGGCGCCGGAGCCATGTCCGCAGACCACGGCGGAACTGACGGGGCGCCGGAGCCATGTCCGCAGACCACGACAGAACTGACGGGGCGCCGGAGCCATGTCCGCAGACCACGCAGACGCGGATGGGGCGCCGGAGCAATCGAGGCCGCAGTGGTACATGCTGAACGACGGAGCCCGCCAATAATGGCCATGACGATACATGCACCACGAGCGTAGCGCGACACACTAAAAATGTATGGCGCACGTAGCGCGACACACACTGTAAATATATGGCGCACGTAGCGCGACACACACTGTAAATGTATGGCGCACGTAGCGCGACACACACTGTACATGTATGGCGCACGTAGGGTGACACACACTGTACATGTATGGCACACGTAGCGTGACACACTGTAAATGTATGGCGCACGTAGCGTGACACACACTACATGTATGGCGCACGTAGGGTGACACACATTGTACATGTATGGCACACGTAGCGTGACACACTGTAAATGTATGGCGCACGTAGCGTGACACACACTACATGTATGGCGCACGTAGCGTGACACACATTGTAAATACATGGCGCACGTAGCACGACACACACTGTAAATGTATGGCGCACGTAGCGCGACACACAATGTAAATGTATGGCGCACGTAGCGCGACACACACTGTAAATGTATGGCGCACGTAGCGTGACACACACTGTAAATGTATGGCGCACGTAGCGTGACACATACTGTAATAAATGTATGGCGCACGTAGCGCGACACACAATGTAAATGAATGGCGCACGTAGCGCGACACACACTGTAAATGTATGGCGCACGTTGCGCGACACATACTGTAAATGTATGGCGCACGTAGCGTGACACACACTGTAAATGTATGGCGCACGGAGCGCGACACACACTGTAAATGTATGGCGCACGTAGCGCAACTCACACTGTGCATGTATGGCACACGTAGCGCGACACACACTGTAAATGTATGGCGCACGTAGCGCGACACACACTGTAAATGTATGGCGCACGTAGCGTGACACACACTGTACATGTATGGCGCACGTAGCGCGACACACACTGTAAATGTATGGCGCACGGAGCGCGACACACACTGTAAATGTATGGCGCACGTAGCGCGAACTCACACTGTAAATGTATGGCACACGTAGCGCGACACACACTGTAAATGTATGGCGCACGTAGCGCGACACACACTGTAAATGTATGGCGCACGGAGCGTGACACACACTGTACATGTATGGCACACGTAGCGCGACACACACTGTGCATGTATGGCACACGTAGCGCGACACACACTGTGAATGTATGGCACACGTAGCGTGACACACTACACACACTGTGAATGTATGGCGCACGTAGCGCGACACACACTGTACATGTATGGCGCACGTAGCGTGACACACTGTACATGTATGTCACACGTAGCGCGACACACACACTGTACATGTATGGCGCATGTGGCGCGACACACACTGTACATGTATGGCACACGTAGCACGACACACACACTGTACATGTATGGTACACGTAGTGCGACACACACTGTACATGTATGGCGCACGTAGCGTGACACACACTGTACATGTATGGCGCACGTAGCGCGACACACACTGTACATGTATGGCGCACGTAGCGCGACACGCACTGTACATGTATGGTACACGTAGTGCGACACACACTGTACATGTATGGCGCACGTAGCGCGACACACACTGTACATGTATGGCGCACGTAGCGCGACACACACTGTACATGTATGGCGCACGTAGCGCGACACACACTGTACATGTATGGCGCACGTAGCGCGACACGCACTGTACATGTATGGTACACGTAGTGCGACACACACTGTACATGTATGGCGCACGTAGCGCGACACACACTGTACATGTATGGCGCACGTAGCGTGACACACACTGTACATGTATGGCGCACGTAGTTTCGACAGCAATGCGTAAGTCGCCTTTTCGTTGATGACTGAACTGCGATTAACAGCTACGACGTAAAATGCACGTCTGACGGCCAAACTATTTGTCAAAACGAAACACGCATCTTCTAAGGCGTACAGCGACCCTTGCGGGTCAGGACAATAATGGAGAAGGGTGCATAACCTCAACCCGTGCGCTTCGAGACGATGCGGCCGTTCCGGGAGAAGTTTGGCAGAGAGCAGGCCGAGGTGCTGGCATTGCATATTCTAAAACGAAGGCGCCCAAGGTGTGTCAATCTGAGTACATCAAGATCAATGGGTGAGAACGCAGTGTCAACTGAAATCACCGTCGGTAGATTTTTTACACGGAAATTAACTTAAAATGCAATTACTCTGCTTCGCCTCCACATGTTGCATATGCATACTTATCACCTCACCTACATCCAAGGCTACCTTATCCGTTTCTAAAGAGTCTGAGGAAAGTAAATTCCTGGAAATCGAGCAACGTTTGCCCAACGTATGCAGCTCTAAATGCTGGCGCCAACAGTTATGGCAGCAACTGATGTACACCTCAAGTGCATCAGATACTGGCATGTAGGAAATGTTGGCGCCAACAGTTATTACAGCAGGTGATGCACACCTGAGGCTGACATGTAGGCAGGAGCTTGGAGCGACAGGAAAAGTGGGAGGTGATCTGCAGGGGGCGTCATTTCCCCGGCACGGTGCCACTGATCTGATAAATTACAAGCGGCGCACTCCAGTGCCACTGGCTGGGTGCACCTTGTCCCCCGTTTCCAGCCAGAGAGGTGCATTTCTCTATCCAGAGGAGGCACTGTCATAAAATGCAGGAGGGCTAGTCCCCTGCCCCTCCCCTCCGCTAATTACACCCATGCTTGAAAGTGAAACTGCAGATTTCCCACAGGTAGCAGACACACCCAGGTTGGGTGTGTATTTTGGGATCCTGTATTTGGGGAGAAGTGTCTGGTTCGTTCAACTCGGAGAGGATGACCTTCTCCAGATAGTCGCATCAGAAACTGCCTTTTATACTTCGCGGTGTGCGAGCGAGGTGGACCGACTGACCGTCCCACGTGAGGCCGGCCACCAGCCAGCGAGGTGGACCAACTGACCGTCCCACGTGAGGCCGGGTACCAGCCAGCGAGGTGGACCAACTGACCGTCCCACGTGAGGCCGGCCACCAGCCAGCGAGGTGGACCAACTGACCGTCCCACGTGAGGCCGGCCACCAGCCAGCGAGGTGGACCAACTGACCGTCCCACGTGAGGCCGGGTACCAGCCAGCGAGGTGGACCAACTGACCGTCCCACGTGAGGCCGGGTACCAGCCAGCGAGGTGGACCAACTGACCGTCCCACGTGAGGCCGGCCACCAGCCAGCGAGGTGGACCAACTGACCGTCCCACGTGAGGCCGGGTACCAGCCAGCGAGGTGGACCAACTGACAGTCCCACGTGAGGCCGGGTACCAGCCAGCGAGGTGGACCAACCGACCGTCCACGGAGGCCGGCCACCAGCCAGCGAGGTAGACCAACTGACCGTCCCACGTAGGCCGGCCACCAGCCAGCGAGGTGGACCAACTGACCGTCCCACGTGAGGCCGGGTACCAGCCAGCGAGGTGGACCAACTGACCGTCCCACGTGAGGCCGGCCACCAGCCAGCGAGGTGGACCAACTGACCGTCCCACGTGAGGCCGGCCACCAGCCAGCGAGGTGGACCAACTGACCGTCCCACGTGAGGCCGGGTACCAGCCAGCGAGGTGGACCAACTGACCGTCCCACGTGAGGCCGGGTACCAGCCAGCGAGGTGGACCAACTGACCGTCTCCACGTGAGGCCGGCCACCAGCCAGCGAGGTGGACCAACTGACCGTCCCACGTGAGGCCGGGTACCAGCCAGCGAGGTGGACTAACTGACAGTCCCACGTGAGGCCGGGTACCAGCCAGCGAGGTGGACCAACTGACCGTCCCACGTGAGGCCGGGTACCAGCCAGCGAGGTGGACCAACTGACCGTCCCACGTGAGGCCGGCCACCAGCCAGCGAGGTGGACCAACTGACCGTCCCACGTGAGGCCGGCCACCAGCCAGCGAGGTGGACCAACTGACCGTCCCACGTGAGGCCGGCCACCAGCCAGCGAGGTGGACCGAGTGACCGTCCCACGTAGGCCGGCCGCCAGCCAGCGAGGTGGACCAACTGACCGTCCCACGAGACCGGCCACCAGCCAGCGAGGTGGGCCAACTGATCGTCCCACGTGAGGCCTGCCACCAGCCAGCGAGGTGGACCAACTGACCGTCCCACGTGAGGCCGGGTACCAGCCAGCGAGGTAGACCGACTGACCGTCCCACGTGAGGCCGGGTACCAGCCAGCGAGGTGGACCAACTGACCGTCCCACGTGAGGCCGGGTACCAGCCAGCGAGGTGGACCAACTGACCGTCCCACGTGAGGCCGGGTACCAGCCAGCGAGGTGGACCAACTGACCGTCCCACGTGAGGCCGGGTACCAGCCAGCGAGGTGGACCAACTGACCGTCCCACGTGAGGCCGGCCACCAGCCAGCGAGGTAGACCAACTGACCGTCCCACGTGAGGCCGGCCACCAGCCAGCGAGGTGGACCAACTGACCGTCCCACGTGAGGCCGGGTACCAGCCAGCGAGGTGGACCAACTGACCGTCCCACGTGAGGCCGGGTACCAGCCAGCGAGGTGGACCAACTGACCGTCCCACGTGAGGCCGGGTACCAGCCAGCGAGGTGGACCAACTGACCGTCCCACGTGAGGCCGGGTACCAGCCAGCGAGGTGGACCAACTGACCGTCCCACGTGAGGCCGGGTACCAGCCAGCGAGGTGGACCAACTGACCGTCCCACGTGAGGCCGGCCACCAGCCAGCGAGGTGGACCAACTGACCGTCCCACGTGAGGCCGGGTACCAGCCAGCGAGGTGGACCAACTGACCGTCCCACGTGAGGCCGGGTACCAGCCAGCGAGGTGGACCAACTGACCGTCCCACGTAGGCCGGGTACCAGCCAGCGAGGTGGACCAACTGACCGTCTCACGTAGGCCGGCTACCAGCCAGCGAGGTGGATCAACTGACCGTCCCACGTGAGGCCGGCCACCAGCCAGCGAGGTGGACCAACTGACCGTCCCACGTAGGCCGGGTACCAGCCAGCGAGGTGGACCAACTGACCGTCCCACGTGAGGCCGGCCACCAGCCAGCGAGATGGACCAACTGACCCTCCCACGTGAGGCTGGGTACCAGCCAGCGAGGTGGACCAACTGACCGTCCCACGTGAGGCCGGCCACCAGCCAGCGAGGTGGACCAACTGACCGTCCCACGTGAGGCCGGCCACCAGCCAGCGAGATGGACCGAGTGACCGACTAACTAAGCCAGCAGCACCTGGGTCATGGAATGCTTAGGTCTGTATAATTATGACTGCTTTCTCGAGACGAGGCCATGGCTAGCGGAGAGGCGACGCCGCAGGGTTTCCAGTCGCGGGCAGAGTCAAACTGACATGCCGAAGCGGAGGGAAGCGGCTGTTGGCTTTGTGGTTCTATTCAAATCCTGACTGGACAAAAAACCTAGGAATATTTTTCTGATCAAAGTTCTGAATTCGAATCTTGGTCACGTATATACGTTTGTTTATTTTGGGTGGGAAAAGGCAACCTTTGAAAACTTAAAGTCAAGTTGATATGATGAACCTGTGAAAAAGAAGTCTGAAGTGAAGGGAAATTTTCACCATCAAATGTTACTCACATATTACATTTTTTCCGGTTTAGGGCCACGCCATTTGAACATAATTGACTTTAGGCTAGCCAGTTTATAGGAACACGTTTAGGCAAAAATGATGATGTTGGCTTTAATTCGGTGCCCGGAGGCAGAGGTAAATTTTGAAGACGCGCGAAGGAAATTGGTTTCAAGTATGCAATGGAATTTCTTGCCTACTTCTAAGCAATGTAATAGACTGACACGCAGACATGGAAAAGGGAGAAAGCTGTCGTTGTTGTGATGCTTTGGGTTACGGTTATTGTCAATCACATCGATATGACGAAATATACCGGGCGGTCAACATTTTTATCATCACTTATTTTCTCCACACCTGTGGTTTCATCGTAGGTGGGCCTTGGTAGACAGCTTAGGGGTAAAATAACAAAGGATATATACTCAAATGGGGATGTTTAGTGCCATCACGGAGAGACTCTGAATCATTTAGAGGAGACCTTTGTCGTTCTTATCAGAGTAGTAATTAGGGTGATTAATGGTAGTGATAGGCAAGGGCACGAGAATCAGGGGACAGAAGAGGCAGCGGTCACCTAACCTTGGACGCGTCCAATATTGACCCTATGTGCTTTACATTGAAACAACCACTTCAACATTGCTCTTTCTTCTCAACATCTCAACGGAAGCTGCTTAAACAGTAACAGCTTCCGTGCCACTACAGTGGCACCATTGCACTGGTACAGGGGTGGATCTAGGAATTGTCATGAGGAAGGGACGCATGTCCGGAAGGTCGCCACTTCAAAGGTACCTGGAGGGGCGCCCCTAGCTGAAAAACTCGAGGGGGTAAACTCGAGTCTTCCCGGAGGGGCTCCTTTTCCCGGCCGGAGGGGCGCCACCTTCGATAAACCTTCGATAAATCCTTCGGCGCCACCTTCGATTGGATGGGCATTCCTGCCCATCCAAACTAGTTTTCCTTGACCCGCTAATACGCAAATAGATATGCCCAAAGCTTACCACACCCACAATAACTGGCAAAAATCACCTTCGTTATTCATCTGTACAAAATCGCACGTTTCGCACAATCGCAGTCGCACTTTCGCATTCTACCCTATTTTGCGATCCCAATGCGACCTAATTTTGTGTCCTGGATTCGCCACTCTCACTCCGGCATGCAAAATATTGCTCAAAATGCACTAGTTTCAGGGTTTTTAGAATAAGAAAATAAAATTGTGCTCATCAATGTAAACTGGCGTTGATTTTCTCCACACAAGAGGCCAACAAAACGCTGACGTGCCCGCCACGTTCCCAAAAATGCTCCTAGGTCCGCCTCTGGCAAAAATTGCACTGTGACATGTTGCCATAAAATGTGAAAACAAAGTTAAGGAAGTCATTAAGAAGTCCGTGAGGGTGCTCTGAAAGCTTGGGAATGGCGAGTGAAAACCTGAACGGGTGCTTCTAAAGACCCCCCATAGGGAATTGACTGGAGGGGGACCCTGGTACTGGTGAAGAATGTAGTTATGCTAGATATTATGCAACATTTATAAACATATTAGTTGTTAACACGTAGCAACAATCCATGTTTCAATGTTTCGTGGTGAATGCAGTTTATGCAATGCATATAGCTGTTGTAAAATATGTGTGGGTAAAAAGAGGACGGAGTGTGAAAACAATACTTGGTGCAGTTCAAAATATCCAACGACGCTAGACCAATCACAGGATGCCCTGCTACATGTTGCATTTGTTAATAGTCTCAAATATTAAATCGATACACAACGGTTTGGCAGCAAATACAGCAACGAGAATAGCAAAGAGAAAGCATAATGCATTGATGGATAATGCCTATTTCTGAAAAATTGCGCACAAAGATTCTTACGAAACTAACTCCGAAAAGAAGACAAGACTTTTACTGTCATAATTTCAAGGTTAAGTCACATAGCCGAAGTTTGTGATGTCACGGGGTCACAACCCGAAAAATTCACATTCTAAGCCAGCTGAACTATTCTTTGGTTGAACCTGAGCTCGGCAATGCATGCTGCGGTAATTTAAATTATTTTCATTGGAGATGTAAACCAATACACATAGCAATGTGCCGCGATTTCACCAAAATGTCCCAGCACTGTTGATACCTCCGTACCGTTGATCTGATGCAGCTGAAAGTGGCACAGCTCGGATGGGAACAATAAATAATTACATATGCATATTTGCACACATTTCTGAGAGATAGAGTATTATCTCACGGTCGATTTGTCGTGGAACTCCTACATATTTTCCACCCAACAAACTCAAGGCGGGACAGAAGATTTGTTTCAAATGACGACCAATTTTCTGAAAAGTATTTGTGCAAATAATTGCGTTGAGGTCTGTAGATTAGCATTCAAAAATCCATCACGGGGATCAAAGGCACCCTACGACATATAAAGGAGACCAAATTTACCTACGATATCCAAAGGCACCCTATGACATGCAAAGTAAAAGGTCTCTGTAGTAATAAACAGGGTAATGAAAACTAATTAAGTTAAGTCAATACGTACGGAGATAGATCGGTGGGATATATCAGCCACACTATCAATTATTCCCTAAATGTAGAAGAGTTTCCACTTTCAATGACATTTACAAAGTTCACATTCATCAAGATTTGAGGCCACGGTAATGAGGACGGAAAATTTGGAAACCAATGGCGTATTTGCCGTGATCATCGTATGAAGCAGCGCGATTAAGACAACACAAACTCAGCGTAAGCAAACATCAGCCAGATCCTTGGACGAGACGTATTGGAATGCATAGGGAAAAATTGAAGTGAATACTTTAGCAATATTCAATTGTCAGGCCCTAGTTATATAGTGCATACTTGCCTGTTGATATCTGTGCGTTGCATATAACCTGGATTTAGTTCATAAGACTTTTGAGTGCATAGTCGAAGCCTGGATATTGGTATGGGATAATAAAAGCAGTTTATGAAGAGCGGATTCGGTTGTTGGATACAGTCTGAAGGCCGTAGCATATGTTGAATATGTACTGTACTTATATATGTGGAATATGGACTGCAGTTACATATGTTGAATATGGATTGTACTTACATATGCTGATATTGATTGAAGTATGCGTTCATGAGAGGGCTACACTATAACTGCTTATCAAACATATCTAATTGGGTATGTTTGATCTGATTACATCAATTGGATACTAAGTAACTAAGAATAGAACATATCTAGCCAAGAGTTGTGACAAGACAAGCAATCTACCCAGCTTTATTACATCCTTTATGTCACACCTAATCTAGCATGCTATACCTAGCTGAGAAGAGATCAATGACCATGAATTAAGTGCAAGATTTCAGTGCTCACCATCGAAGTAGTCATCATCATGGTATTTATATATATATATATATATATATATATATATATATATATATATATATATATATATGGTCCCGTGACACCACCATGACACCCCGGGCCTCGTTACACCACCATGACACCTCGGGCCTCGTTACACCACCATGACACCTCGGGCCTCGTTACACCACCATGACACCCCGGGCCTCGTTACACCACCATGACACCCCGGGCCTCGTTACACCACCATGACACCCCCGGGCCCCGTGACACCACCATGACACCCTGGGCCCCGTGACACCACCATGACACCCCGGGCCTCGTTACACCACCATGACACCCCGGGCCCCGTGACACCACCATGACACCCCGGGCCTCGTTACACCACCATGCCACCCCGGGCCTCGTGACACCACCATGACACCCCGGGCCCCGTGACACCACCATGACACCCCGGGCCTCGTTACACCACCATGACACCTCGGGCCTCGTGACACCACCATGACACCCCGGGCCTCGTTACACCACCATGACACCCCGGGCCCCGTGACACCACCATGACACCCCGGGTCCCGTGACACCACCATGACACCCCGGGCCCCGTGACACCACCATGACACCCCCGGGCGCCGTGACACCACCATGACACCCCGGGCCTCGTTACACCACCATGACACCCCGGGCCCCGTGACACCACCATGACACCCCCGGGCCCCGTGACACCACCATGACACCCCGGGCCTCGTTACACCACCATGACACCCCGGGCCCCGTTACACCACCATGACACCCCGGGCCCCGTGACACCACCATGACACCCCGGGCCCCGTGACCACCATGACACCCCGGGCCTCGTTACACCACCATGACACCCCGGGCCCCGTGACACCACCATGACACCCCGGGTCCCGTGACACCACCATGACACCTCGGGCCCCGTTACACCACCATGACACCCCGGGCCCCGTGACA
Source organism: Ashinkailepas kermadecensis (assembly GCA_034440615.1). Lineage (NCBI taxonomy): Eukaryota > Metazoa > Arthropoda > Thecostraca > Neolepadidae > Ashinkailepas > Ashinkailepas kermadecensis. The sequence goes on along the minus strand of JAOTOM010004809.1, from coordinate 101,307 downwards.
CCACCATGACACCCCGGGTCCCGTGACACCACCATGACACCCCGGGTCCCGTGACACCACCATGACACCTCGGGCCTCGTTACACCACCATGACACCCCAGGCCCCGTGACACCACCATGACACCCCGGATCCCGTGACACCACCATGACACCCCGGGCCTCGTTACACCACCATGACACCCCGGGTCCCGTGACACCACCATGACACCCCGGGTCCCGTGACACCACCATGACACCCCGGGCCTCGTGACACCACCATGACACCCCCGGGCCTCGTGACGCCACCATGACACCCCGGGCCTCGTTACACCACCATGACACCCCGGGTCCCGTGACACCACCATGACACCCCGGGCCTCGTGACACCACCATGACACCCCGGGTCCCGTGACACCACCATGACACCCCGGGCCTCGTTACACCACCATGACACCCCGGGCCCCGTGACACCACCATGACACCCCGGGCCTCGTTACACCACCATGACACCCCGGGCCCCGTGACACCACCATGACACCCCCGGGCCCCGTGACACCACCATGACACCCCGGGCCTCGTTACACCACCATGACACCCCGGGTCCCGTGACACCACCATGACACCCCGGGTCCCGTGACACCACCATGACACCCCGGGCCTCGTGACACCACCATGACACCCCGGGCCTCGTGACGCCACCATGACACCCCGGGCCTCGTTACACCACCATGACACCCCGGGCCCCGTGACACCACCATGACACCCCGGGCCTCGTGACACCACCATGACACCCCGGGTCCCGTGACACCACCATGACACCCCGGGCCTCGTTACACCACCATGACACCCCGGGCCCCGTGACACCACCATGACACCCCGGGCCTCGTTACACCACCATGACACCCCGGGCCCCGTGACACCACCATGACACCCCGGGCCTCGTTACACCACCATGACACCTCGGGCCTCGTTACACCACCATGACACCCCGGGCCTCGTGACACCACCATGACACCCCGGGCCTCGTGACACCACCATGACACCCCGGGCCTCGTTACACCACCATGACACCCCCGGGTCCCGTGACACCACCATGACACCCCCGGGCCTCGTTACACCACCATGACACCCCGGGTCCCGTGACACCACCATGACACCCCGGGCCTCGTTACACCACCATGACACCCCGGGCCCCGTGACACCACCATGACACCCCGGGCCTGGTTACACCACCATGACACCTCGGGCATCGTTACACCACCATGACACCCCGGGCCTCGTTACACCACCATGACACCCCGGGCCCCGTGACACCACCATGACACCCCGGGCCCCGTGACACCACCATGACACCTTGGGCCCCGTGACACCACCATGACACCCCGGGTCCCGTGACACCACCATGACACCCCGGGCCTCGTGACACCACCATGACACCCCGGGTCCCGTGACACCACCATGACACCCCGGGCCTCGTTACACCACCATGACACCCCGGGTCCCGTGACACCACCATGACACCCCGGGTCCCGTGACACCACCATGACACCCCGGGCCTCGTGACACCACCATGACACCCCGGGCCTCGTGACACCACCATGACACCCCGGGCCTCGTTACACCACCATGACACCCCGGGTCCCGTGACACCACCATGACACCCCGGGTCTCGTGACACCACCATGACACCCCGGGTCCCGTGACACCACCATGACACCCCGGGCCTCGTTACACCACCATGACACCCCGGGCCCCGTGACACCACCATGACACCCCGGGCCTCGTTACACCACCATGACACCTCGGGCCTCGTTACACCACCATGACACCCCGGGCCTCGTTACACCACCATGACACCCCGGGCCTCGTTACACCACCATGACACCTCGGGCCTCGTTACACCACCATGACACCCCGGGCCCCGTGACAGCACCATGACACCCCGGGCCCCGTGACACCACCATGACACCCCGGGCCTCGTTACACCACCATGACACCCCGGGCCTCGTTACACCACCATGACACCCCGGGCCTCGTTACACCACCATGACACCCCGGGTCCCGTGACACCACCATGACACCTCGGGCCCCGTGACACCACCATGACACCCCGGGCCTCGTGACACCACCATGACACCCCGGGCCCCGTGACAGCACCATGACACCTCGGGCCCCGTGACACCACTATGACACCCCGGGCCCCGTGACACCACCATGACACCCCGGGCCCCGTGACAGCACCATGACACCCCGGGTCCCGTGACACCACCATGACACCTCGGGCCCCGTGACACCACCATGACACCCCGGGCCTCGTGACACCACCATGACACCCCGGGCCCCGTGACAGCACCATGACACCCCGGGCCTCGTTACACCACCATGACACCTCGGGCCTCGTGACACCACCATGACACCCCCGGGCCTCGTTACACCACCATGACACCCCGGGCCCCGTGACACCACCATGACACCCCGGGTCCCGTGACACCACCATGACACCCCGGGCCCCGTGACACCACCATGACACCCCGGGCCTCGTTACACCACCATGACACCTCGGGCCTCGTTACACCACCATGACACCACGGGCCTCGTTACACCACCATGACACCACGGGCCTCGTTACACCACCATGACACCCCGGGCCTCGTTACAGCACCATGACACCCCGGGCCCCGTGACACCACCATGACACCCCGGGCCTCGTTACACCACCATGACACCCCGGGCCCCGTGACACCACCATGACACCCCGGGCCTCGTGACAGCACCATGACACCCCGGGCCTCGTTACACCACCATGACACCCCGGGCCTCGTTACAGCACCATGACACCCCGGGCCTCGTGACACCACCATGACACCCCGGGCCCCGTGACACCACCATGACACCCCGGGTCCCGTGACACCACCATGACACCTCGGGCCCCGTGACACCACTATGACACCCCGGGCCCCGTGACACCACCATGACACCCCGGGCCCCCGTGACACCACCATGACACCCCGGGCCTCGTTACACCACCATGACACCCCGGGCCCCGTGACACCACCATGACACCCCGGGCCCCGTGACACCACCATGACACCCCGGGCCCCGTGACACCACCATGACACCCCGGGCCCCGTGACACCACCATGACACCCCGGGCCCCGTGACACTACCATGACACCCCGGGCCCCGTTACACCACCATGACACCCCGGGCCCCGTGACACCACTATGACGGCGTGACGCAGAGCCCAGCGCCGTGTCAGCGAGGCGCGTTCCTCGCGCTCCACGCCTGCGACTCGTCACTCGGCGGGTGAGGCGCACCGCGGCCGACCAGCGCGTCGTGAAGTGGCCACAATCATCACAATCATCACAATTGGCGCGGCTGAGCTGTATCGCGCTGGCGCAGTGCCTGGCTCTCAGCTCTGCCAGTGGAGTGCAGAGGGACGCGGCGTGTACCGAGCCAGGCAGCAGTGGGGCCGGGATCCGGTGGCGACGGGCCGGTCGACACGGCTGTGGCGCCACCTTTACACGGCGGCCGGCGCTGAGAGCAAGGGCAGAAGACGTTTCTCGTCATTTTTATCTGACAGGCATTCCCTCTAAGGACGGCATGGGCGTCCTTGGAGGGAATGGAGGGAGTCATTGGAGGTAGTCATTGGGACTCCTTGGAGGGAGTCATTTGCACATGTCTCCTGTCGTAGGAGCAAGCAGACAGGAGACATGGGCAAAGAGGCAAGGGCGTCAGCATAGGCAGAGGGCATAGGCAGGTCAATGGGTGGGCAGGTCAATGGGCAGGCAGGCAGCATAGGCAGGTCAATGGGCAGGCAGGCAGCATAGGCAGGTCAATGGGTGTGGGAGCAAGGAGGGAGGGGTGTGGGTGTAGCCAGAGGTCATGAGTATATGGGTGTGGAGCAAGGAGGAAGGAGGCATGGGTGTAGGCATAGGGCGTCGGGGTAGGAGGAAGGGGACACGGGATTAGAAGCGATGGGTCGCACAGTCCACAGCGCAGTGCACTGTGGACCGTGCAGGCTGTCATCGGTGCACACTGTTATGCACGCGTCGCTTGTGCGGGGCGTGGACCGTGGTATATGGTGCCGCCAGTGGCACAGACGTCCACGGACGCGGACCGTGGTATATGGTGCCGCCAGTGGCACAGACGTCCACGGACGCGGACCGTGGTATATGGTGCCGCCAGTGGCACAGACGTCCACGGACGCGCGCCGCGGTCCCGACTGTTCGCACGGATCGCGTCAGTCGCGCGAGAGCAGAGCTCCGACCAGCCGCGTGTGTACAGCCAGACATAGCATAGCCAATGCTGAAGAGAAGGACCGCGGTCTCTCATAGTGCATCGAGAGTGGACAGTGAGGACAGAGCGTGACTACCACACACTGTACACTGCACACATGGACAGTCCACAGCCCGGTGCACTGTGGACTGCGCAGGATATTATCGGTGCACACTGCACACCACACACAGGGGCAGTCCACAGTCCGGTGCAGTCCACAGTCCACAGTCCACAGTCCACAGTCCGGTGCAGTCCACAGTCCGGTGTCCACAGTCCACAGTCCGGTGTCCACAGTCCACAGTCCGGTGCAGTCCACAGTCCGGTGTCTACAGTCCACAGTCCGGTGTCTACAGTCCACAGTCCGGTGTCCACAGTCCACAGTCCGGTGCAGTCCACAGACCGGTGTCCACAGTCCACAGTCCGGTGTCCACATTCCACAGTCCGGTGTCCACAGTCCACAGTCCGGTGTCCACAGTTCACATTCCAGTGTCCACAGTCCACAGTCCGGTACAGTCCACAGACCGGTGTCCACAGTCCACAGCCCGGTGTACACAGTCCACAGTCTGCTGCAGTCTACAGTCCGGTGTTCACAGTCCACAGTCCGGTGTCCACAGTCCATAGTCCGGTGTCCACAGTCCGGTGCCACAGTCCGGTGTCCACAGTCCGGTGCCCACAGTCCACAGTCCACAGTCCGGTGCCACAGTCCGGTGTCCACAGTCCGGTGCCCACAGTCCACAGTCCACAGTCCGGTGTCCACAGTACACAGTCCGGTGCAGTCCACAGTCCGGTGTCCACATTCCACAGTCAGGTGTCCACAGTCCACAGTCCGGTGTCCACAGTTCACAGTCCGGTGTCCACAGTCCACAGTCCGGTGTCCACAGTCCACAGTGGTGTCCACAGTCCGGTGTCCACAGTCCGGTGTCCACAGTCCACAGTCCGGTGTCCACAGTCCGGTGTCCACAGTCCACAGTCCACAGTCCGGTGTCCACAGTCCACAGTCCGGTGTCCACAGTCCACAGTCCGGTGCAGTCCACAGACCGGTGTCCACAGTCCGCAGCCCGGTGTCCACAGTCCACAGTCTGCTGCAGTCCACAGTCCGGTGTTCACAGTCCACAGTCCGGTGTCCACAGTCCATAGTCCGGTGTCCACAGTCCGGTGTACACAGTTCACAGTCCACAGTCCGGTGTCCACAGTCCACAGTCTGAGTCCACAGTCCGGTGTCCACATTCACAGTACAGTCCGGTGTCAGTCCACAGTCCGGTGTCCACAGTCCACAGTCCGGTGTCCACAGTCCACAGTCCGGTGTCCACAGTCCGGTGTCCACAGTCCGGTGTCCACAGTCCACAGTCCGGTGTCCACAGTCCACAGTCCGGTGTCCACAGTCCGGTGTCCACAGTCCACAGTCCACAGTCCGGTGTCCACAGTCCACAGTCCGGTGTCCACAGTCCACAGTCTGGTGTCCACAGTCCTCAGAGCGGCGCGCTGTGACGTAATCCGCAGCGCAGCCACAGAACATGATCCATTGTTGCATCGGTTCATGCATCCGCAATCTGACAACGAATTGAACAATGCCGTCGGCGGTCATGACGTAGTGATGGGCCTGCTGCGTGTTTGTACGGTATTGCAGCCATGGTGCAGGTGCTCACGGTATGTCGGGCTTTGTGTCAGGTGAGGGCCGATCTTGGGCTCGTGTCTACCGCTGTTAAGCATTTGTGCATTCGGGGGAAATTGGTGTACAGCTGCTGGCATGTGGAAGTTCCACTCCTGCATGATTCTTGTTAACTAGGATGGAACTCGATATCCTAAAACATGTCATAGTAAATCGCATACGGGGAGAAGCGATCTTGAAGTTGGTAGACCGGCAACTCAGTTTCAATGCTTTCGACATTGCCAACAATGTAATTTGCAAAATATTTCCCAGTATTGAACAAGTGCCGAGGAAAAAAGATGTGCTAAAGAAATGCATTAGACGTCACTTTATGGAATTATACAAATCAGATAAAAACTGAAGTCAGAATATAGTTCATATAATTTACAAAGGTGGCTTTAGAAATTGTGCCTTGCCATAGAGGGTATCAGTGTTGATGATATGTGACAACATACAAAAGTATGATGTGTTTGAATGGATGTTTTTTGTGTTTCTTTTTGTGTTGGAGGGTATTGGTAGGTTTGTACACACACATGCATATTCTGCATGAGTTATCTCTGTATGGATCTGTTTTCTTCATTTCCGTACTCCCCTAACATTTTCTTCTTGTGACCATGCGAATTATGTGGGCGTTACTAGCTTGCTACCTGTCCACTGCTTTCCCACGGTCGCATTTCCTTTCTACTAATCGGTGGTGGTCTATCTGCAAAAAGAAAAAAGAAAATACAGAAGGGATGCAAATTGTATTGGTATAATCACATTCTATTGTATATCTGGTGTGCATCCCGAGGCACCCATGTGTTGGCTGCCCTAATCGACGGGCAGCTCACCAAGGGAAGCCCCACATTGAAAGCCCAATGAAGGTGCATACAGACAAATGAGACAGGCTGCTGCTGCATCTGATATGAGGACGACAATTATTTGTTTTAAACATCTCCGAGCGTTTGTGGAACCGAGATCAGTTCGGCTGGATCGTGACTCCTTCCCAAACACGACTCACTTGTGCCCAAGTGCACTTGACTAGCTACGCAACTATGCCACATCAGTTATTATTTGAAAACGCCACCCGTGATCGGGGCGAACCTGCAATACATTGCATGCCTGCATTGTCCACGCATTTAAGCAGTGCTTTCCGCGATAACTAATTTTCGGACCTGCGATAACGATAAAACGATAAGAAAGGTTTGCGATAACGATAAACGATAAACGATAAAAAAATTTTCACAAAATTAACAGCGATAGCGATAAAACGATAACGATAATTGTTTTTTTTTAACAGCGATAACGTCCAGAATATACGCGATTTTCAGTGGCACGGAGTCCGCCCCTGACCTATTTTCACGTCCAAAATCAAGGTCCAAAACAGAGTACAAATAGCATTAGTGTTTACAAGAAATGGACGCGTACAGATGCTGGTGTTGCATACCTGGCACCATGCAAACCCCAGCTGCCATGCAGCCCCGTCGCTGAGGGGCACTGATTCCGACTCACCAAGATGACCAAGCGCCGCAAAAGCGCAGTACACTCATCGGCCGCTTGTACACTCAGCGCCGTGGACGCATTCAGTCCGCCGCTTTGTTGGATGATGGTTCGGTGCTTGAGACATCTGGCCCAGCTACAGACCAATTATAGGCTACTTTAACACATTGTCTTCAATAGGTACCTACTTATTGTATATCCCAATATTCGCCAATGTCCAAGACAACGCTTAGCACAGTGGAAGTACATATATTCTGTCACTCCGTAAGTACCGACATACCGGCAGAAGTAATTATATTTTCGACGCAACCACTTTCGATAAACCCTCGTACGTCATGCGTAACGTCGTCTGTTTTGCGGCGCGAGGAATATGCTTTTGACAAACCCTCGTATGTCCATCGTCCCTACCAGTTCTTAAAGGTTTTATGTAAATAAGCCTCAATCAATAACTACAAAATCTTATTTCAAATTCTTTATACTGAGTAAACAATTTTATTTTCAAACGATAATGAAATAATAAAATTATCTCAATTATGATTAACTTTGAAGATAGGCTAATATTAACTTGAAGATATGCATAGTTGCCAGATATGCGGGAGTGTAGAACAATGCCAGTTCTTAAAGGTTTTTTGAAAATAAGCCTCAATCAATAACTACATGTTATTTCAAGTTCTTTACACTGAGTACAGAATGCTATTTTCAAATGATAATGAAATAATCCAATTATCTCAATGACGATTAACTTTGAAAATAGGCTTATTTTAACCTGAAGATTTGGATAGTTGCCAGATATGCGGGAGTGGACCCCCTGTGACTGACCTCTGCCCGGCCCGCCGCGCAAATTTATACCACCCGTCGGCCGTCTGACAGATCAGTACACTTAGCAGATGGCAACAGGTTGCGCACACACACTGTCGCGCGGCATACACTGTCGATCGTCTTCCATTTTTCCATCATCCCGTTTTACATTTTATCGTTTATCGTTCATAATTTTTGGAACTTGCGATAAGTGGATGAGCGATAATTTTGAAAATTTAGCGATAAACGATAACGATAACCGATTTACTTAACAGCGATAATTATCGTTTATCGTTTATCGCTCATCCTATCGCATGCGGAAACCACTGAATTTAAGCAATTAAAAGAGCTTAGCTCTGGAGTTAATCTAAGGCATATAGGGTAAGGGTTAGGCTACCTTAGTTGCTTGGACAACTATCTACTGCAGGCTCTGTGTTTCTACCTGATGACCCTGCCCCAGTTGACTCGATGAGCCTTGGCTCCGGTCAAACAACGGCGGCAATTTGGCAGTTCTTGGCGTAGCGAACTTGGCGGCTTGAGAGTTTTAAAGTTTTTCGGTGGGATATTTAGCATCAGCCCACTGAATTTTCGCTCATGGGTCGCTATTGTATGTACCAGATTCAACACCCACGAAGAAAATACTTCATAAATGATACCAAATAAAGGATACCTTCATGATAAGAGAAAAGTTACTCATGGTGGTTGAAAAAAAAATGGAAGCAATGCGACAAATGGTATTGATTTTGAGCGACTGGGTGTCAAATGAACCTGTTAAGCGTACCTGATTTGAATCGTACCTACAGTGTCGCAAAATGCCACCCTCAGGCTACTGCACTTGTAGGCAAGTTCCAGTTTGCCTGGCAGTGATAGCTTACATTTTCCTTGTTTGTGCAATAACTAGTTCTCAAATTCAGCAGCCTCTCTCTCTCTCTCTCTCTCTCTCTCTCTCTCTCTCTCTCTCTCTCTCTCTCTCTCTCTCTCTCTCTCTCTCTCTCTCTCTCTCTCTCTCTCTCTCTCTCTCTCTCTCTCTATATATATATATATATATATATATATATATATATATATATATATATATATATATATATATATAACTCTCTCTCTCTCTCTCTCTCTCTCTCTCTCTCTCCTCTCTCTCTCTCTCTCTCTCTCTCTCGTTCTCAAATCCACGACCCGTTCTTCAAAGTCACCAGCTGTTAGGACCCTTGTATTGGTTGGGCTGATTAGTGAACTAAATGGTGACAGACAATTTATTCAACAGATTCAATAATCCAACAGTGATACCAAAATTAACAAACGTTCCAGCCTCCAAAGCAACAGGCAATCATCACTGACAGTGACGGACAACAATCCAACCGAACCACCAAGAGTTCCAGCGCCCACATCCTGTAACAGACTATATCTCACTAGCCTCAAAATCCAACTCTGTCTCTCACCTCGGTCTCTCACGTACGTCCGCCCGCACCGATTGTTCCAGGGCGACTGTCTCGTCCCGGGAGCCGTCGCGCGCGCGGAGCGGCGTACAGGACGCCTATGGAGATGGGGCAACGCCCCTGGTCTAGCCGGCTGACTACACCTGTTGCACCAAGCCGCGAAGGGAGGCGCCGGTCATCGTCACTTCCGACCGGCACACCTGCATTGCGTTGCCACATGATACAACGGGGACACGGGTGTCACAGTGACATGACGCCCGTCTGTGTCGTGTCGCAGTGGCATTCCCTGCCGGCCAGCCGAGCGCTCGGTGGGAGCGAATGCTGACATTATCACAACAATATCGGCCCTGCGGCCCGTCGCGTCAAGACAGCATATGTCAGCGGCGGCACCTCAGCGGCGGTCTCCACCCGGAGCGTTCCTGGCTAGACTCGGCGAGTCCCAGGACGCGACTAGTCTGCACACACGGGAATCAAATGCATTAAAATGAGGGGTTTGAAACTAACTTCGTTACACACTGGCCCCCGTCTGGTACCCGTGGCATTAAATGGATTGGAAGAAAGAGGAAGAACACTACCTATCATTCCAGGCACCAAAATATTCAAGCAAAACATTAAATGTATTGCAAGAAAGAGGAACAAGACTACCTATCATTCCAGGCACCACAATATTCAAGCAAGCCGGGAATTGTGACAGCACAAATTAATACGAGCTAATTATGATGATGTGGTGTTTGGTTGTCATTAGTTTCTTCGATACGTCATTCATGCTGTTCCAAGGTTGTTTTTGCTGTCAATGCATTCATTAACGATTCGTTGCCGAAGTTTGTATTGTTGGTAGCTTACAATTAACAGCAAGTCCTCATTATATCAAGGAGCATAGTATGAAGACAAGCGTGACGCAAGCACCGCTTGTAGGGCAGGCAAGCTGGCCATGGGATATGGATCGTAAAGTCATTTTGCTGTTTCCCTTGGATTAGAAAGGTACGTATGAAGCTGTGCGCTTGCAGATATGCTATCTTTTGGGAGCTGGGTGTTCATTACGCAAGCTAGATAATTGAAGAAAAAAAGGTGTTTTGATATAATTTTTTTGTATTGACTTCTCATTCAACGATTTTTAAGGAACATCATGGACATCACTGGTGCAACCAGGGGCAAAAAGCAATGACACTGGTATACCATTTTAACACAATGTGCTACAATGCTAGTCTGATGCCAAGTGTTGGGCATTACGGCCTAGTTCCAGCCATACCTCACTGCTCTCGACATCTGGTGAAGCCAAGTGACATTTTTGGATTCATTGTCACGGCATGAAGTCTTATTTTCGAAAGTTCCGTGTCGTGAATACTTTGGGAATATCAACTAAGATGATTGATGGTGGACTTCAGCAATTAGCATTCCAGAAATATTGGAGGCATTGAATGATATATCATCCAATTGTGTTCAATGCATATGACATGTGTATGCTTTCTGGCCAGACGGTGCAGGCTACCTGTCCAGACGGTGCAGGCTACCTGTCCAGACGGTGCAGGCTACCTGTCCAGACGGTGCAGGCTACCTGGTCAGACGGTGCAGGCTACCTGTTCAGACGGTGCAGGCTACCTGGTCAGACGGTGCAGCTACCTGCCAGACGGTGCAGGCTACCTGGCCAGACGGTGCAGGCACTTGTCCAGACGGTGCAGGCTACCTTGTCAGACGGTGCAGGCTACCTGTCCAGACGGTGCAGGCTATCTGTCCAGACGGTACAGTACCTGGTCAGACGGTGCAGGCTACCTGTCCAGACGGTGCAGGCTACCTGTCAGACGGTGCAGGCTACCTGTCAGACGGTACAGGCTACCTGGTCAGACGGTGCAGGCTACCTGGTCAGACGGTGCAGGCTACCTGTCCAGACGGTGCAGGCTACCTGGTCAGACGGTGCAGGCTACCTGGTCAGACGGTGCAGGCTACCTGGCCAGACGGTGCAGGCTACCTGTCAGACGGTGCAGGCTACCGGTCGGACGGTGCAGGCTACCTGTCCAGACGGTGCAGGCTACCTGTCCAGACGGTGCAGGCGACCTGTCCAGACGGTGCAGGCTACCTTGTCAGACGGTGCAGGCTACCTGTCCAGACGGTGCAGGCTACCTGTCCAGACGGGACAGGCTACCTGGTCAACGGTGCAGGCTACCTGTCCAGACGGTGCAGGCTACCTTTCCAGACGGTTCAGGCTACCTTGTCAGACGGTGCGGCTACCTGTCCAGACGGTGCAGGCTACCTGGCCGGACGGTGCAGGCTACCTGGTCAGACGGTGCAGGCTACCTGGTCAGACGGTGCAGGCTACCTGGTCAGACGGTGCAGGCTACCTGGTCAGACGGTGCAGGCTACCTGGTCAGACGGTGCAGGCTACCTGTCCAGACGGTGCAGGCTACCTGGTCAGACGGTGCAGGCTACTGGTCAGACGGTGCAGGCTACCTGGTCCAGACGGTGCAGGCTACCGTCCAAACGGTGCAGGCTACCTGTCCAAACGGTGCAGGCTACCTGTCCAGACGGCACGGTGGCGTTAGTTTCCCCGGTGTCGCACGGCCGGGTTGGCGGCGGACCGTTCCACAGTCCCCCCCCGCCAACACGCCACGTATGGCCGGCTGTCGGGGCAGAGGCGCGGCTCGTCACGTCACTGGGCGCTTGTCACACGGCTGTCCAGTGACGTAAGTAGCAGCGCGCCGCGGTGTGACAAGTCGCCTCGCCCAGCTCCATCTCCAATGCTGTACGGTGCACAGTGCACACCACCATACAAGGCTCTGTACTTGAATCTCGTTCGTGTTGTATTGGTACCTGAATGATATCGAGTGGGTAGAATTCCTCAAGGCGGAGGACGAGCTACGTGCAGGCGATGGGGACCCTTTTATGTGGATTCGTTCCACTTAACACCATTATGCTGATGTTAAATATTCGCATTTAGGGGCGGCAATGCGACCTATCGCCTGTCGCATTCCGACGCCCTTGCTGGAATTACGTGTCCGTCCCCCGGGTGATGCTGGAAGGCGATTAATGCACTGTACCCCCTGCTAGTAGCAAGGTTAATTAAGATTAATGCACTGTACCCCCTGCTAGTAGCTATTGCGGCAGGTTAATCGCGTGTATCAACGCAAGAGTCGAAATGGATTTCGGATAGCAGATGGGGGGTGGAGTTTTTAGTGTATTCTTTAGATGCACTACAAGAGTGCGTGGCGGCAGGGCTAGCCCGAGTTCATGTCGCGCACCAGAATGGTTGGTTATTTGGGCTTAAGGGCGCATCGACTGCGTTGGTCATACAGCGCCCAGCGCACCAGAAGGGAGATCGGGGCTGTCCACCTGTCGTCAGACCAAGCACTGCCGACGCCGGCCGCGCGTGTGACACCGGACCAGACGACAGCGCTCTGGCCAACTACAAGTCCGCAAAACAGAAAGCACAAGGTTGCAAAACTAAATGATGTTCTAAGTTATTGCAAGCTCAGCGGTATATTACGACATATTGCGGTAGGCTGATGCTTCGGCAATGGCTTCACATTGTTGTTTATTATAATTATGTAATTATATTCTATTATATTATACCAACTATCCTGTAATTATAATTCTATAATAATAATTCTGCATTATTATAATTCTGCATGTGGAAATGGCAGCGAAGTAATTGCTTTTTTGTGTCAGAGGGACTGCTTGTAGTTCGGAAAACCTAATTCTTCAACACCAGCGAAAGCTTAAACATCTTGTTTGTACTGCAAAACATGGGCGTCGACATGGGCGTCGACATGGGCGTCGACATGGGCGTCGACATGGGCGTCGCATGGGCGTCGCTACCGCTGGGATTCCCAGGGTCCCGGTCTCCACCATGCTAAAATAATGGCTTTTCGTTTGGCGTGAGATGTCAAAACGAGTACAGTAGGATATCAAAATGTGCCACGGAAACGATGTGCGAACTCAATTGTGATCCAGTTCCGTACTTATATGTGCACTTTGTTGTTTTGTTTGGGGGTACATACTTTATTGGTACCTATATTAACAATAACTATAAAAATGTCTATACCATAAACTAGTAAGTTATAGCAGACCACATCATAGGCGATCCCCTTTCCTGGAATTGTGCTACGAGATATTCGTTTATCATGATCCGTAACAGTGAGCATAAGCATGATGATTATACACGAGATTCTGCTAAAGGGGAGGCATGAAGGCTTCATAAACACTCATCAAAAAGCACGGTGTTGCTAATTATTTCGAATGGATGTTTATTCAGAAGAAGTGTCGTTCTGTATGTTTTTGGAGTGGTTCCAGCCACCCGAACTTTCTTGTGAGCCACCCCAATAAAGATTTCAGCCATCCCGATGCTTGTAAAGAGAAAGATCAGACGCAGTAGAGCAACAGTACACATTGCAAGCATGTCAAGATATGCGCAGTCATTCTTCTCTTGCTTACGTTTTCACTTACTTACGTCATTCTTCTCTTGCTTACGTTTCCCTGTACACTGCACATGTATCTGGATTATCTTACCTCCTAACCATATAACTGCTGTGTTCTGCTATCATTGCTGTGCTGACATTACACCGCATTATATTTTTGGAAATGAAAGCATGCGCGAGCACGATCGTCCACATTGCTCCAGAGATTCAGTAACTGTGTGCACAACATAATGCTATGATCAGATGCATTAGCTGTACATGCTTGGCTGTCAGAGACAGTTCAACAATTATTTTAAAGATTTGATGTGACTCTTGTCATTGGGAATCGCCTTGGTAATGTTAGTGGTCACATCCACTAACAGCTGCACCACCGTTCCACGGAACTTACTTCGTCCTTCCGTCTGAAGGCCCATCCGCACCCTAGATCATAGGATCGACGGAAATGTGCGGCCCAGGGATACGTGAGTTTCACAGATGCCCAGTTGGCAGTTGCCACTTAGGAACACTGCCCAGGAGCAACAATCAGGAGAGTTTCGTCATTGCGCCCTTTCGTCGTGCTACCCTCTCCCCCACCCCCCTTGTGGAAGGGATGATCAAAGGCCACTCATGGTCGGCGCCCGAGGATATATCGTCCACAGGAGAGCTAGCAGGCTGACCAATCGACTCCAACTCCACTCGCTGCCACCGCCATCCACACTGCTCTTCACTTCTGTGCTGAAATAAAAAATAAAAAGGAAAGACAATATATGCACCTGCTCTCTTGGGCGACCACTACCTCTACTTGCATGCCTACGTACATACTATGGATAATGACACACACGCACGCACGCACGCACGCACGCACGCACGCACGCACGCGCGCACGCGCACACACACACACACGCACCCACACATACCCCCACCCCCCATCACGCGGGATGTCGCCGGCGCCGGTGGCGTTGGCTAAGCTGGGACGGTGGTGATGACGGGTTAGGCTCCATGAGGTCAAGCAACACTCACATGGCGATGGGATGGTGGGTGGCGGGTGGCCTCGGCTCGGTGTTTCGACTCCTCCATCTGATAGTGCAGCCGTCGTGCCCTACCACTAGACGTCCACGAGAGTGTGACAGACCGGCGTCCACCACCACTCGTCCGACAGTGTGCTGCTTTCATCGTGGTGCGCCCAAGAGTCCGCTCTCTTCCTCCCTCGCTTTCGGCTTTATTCACCATACTTTCTCCTTGTCTCATTTATTTTTTCGCGCGTGTGAGCGAAACTTGTCAGGAACTCTATCGTCTTCTCCCGCCTCCGCCGCGGGCCGGTCCGCTCTCCTCAATGCTCTCCCTTTTCGGTCGAGTAGCGTGGCCGGGCGTTGATGGCGGCCGACTCTTTCCATTTCAGCGTCCGAGAGATGCCCTGTCACCTCTCGGTGGGTTGTTGTGACGATTTTTTGCCTTGAAACCCCACCTGCAGGCTCCTGTTCGTGTGTCTGTTTTCTTGTTGACGTCAGCCGCATCTGCGATCTTGACACGCCGGGGTGGAGGCGACGCCCGGCCATGTGGCCCGAGACCTGGTTTTTGGTCGACCATCCGAATATCTTTGGGAAAATGTAAAACTTCCTACAGACCTGCACCATGACCGGTAATTTTATGGCCGCGGAAAAACGCTGTTTGTCTCTACTATGGGGAGGATTATAGCCGGGTTAAACGGGAGCATAGGAATAGCAGACGCTGAACCTTTGAGAGGTTGAACCGAAAATTTTCATCGCACGAATATAAACAACGAATTTTGGGCTCCGGAGCCATAGGTGCTGAACTCCAAGTTCCTTGCGTTAAGGGAAGGGAGGGACAGGACAGAAAACAGTCACGGTCTTACCCCTCTAGTTTGAGAATTGTTTCTGCACCCCTGTAGTTGAACCTCCGCCTGAAAACTGAAGGTGGTGACGCCACTACTACAAGAACATCAAAGACGTGGAAAACTGCGCGACATCCCCCTAGAAAGTCCAAGACTAGAAGAATACAGATATGCAACATAGATGCATAAGGCGCAGTGGTGCATTTGCAGAGGCGCAGCCAGGACTTTCTTAAGGAAGGGCTCAAACAAACAAAAATGCAACGGAGACCGCTACCGGCGCGCCCTGCGCGCCGACAATGTCTGGTTTTCTGTCAACGTTTATGTGGGGCCATGTCGATTTGTAAGTCCCCGGAACGATTTTTCGGTGCTCCGGCGCGATTTTTCTCGCCCAGGCGCGAGTTTGCGCGCCCCCAATGCGAGTTTTCTGGCCCGACGCCATTTGTCGTGACCTCGTCTGAATTTGTCTCAGCTTGCGTCACTTTTCCGGCAACAGGCGTGGTTTTAGGGGTCCCGGTAGATTGTATGACCCCGGTGTGAAATTTGACGGTTCCGGTACGATCTTTGGGACCATACGCAATTGTGTATGGGCTATGGCGTGATTTATGGGGCTTCAGAGCGATTGTCCAGGCTCGGATTGATTTTACGGGGTCCCTGTTGGGGCTCCTCACGGCTTATTCTTTCGATGGTAGCCATTTTGGCAGCAGTGATATTTGTCAGGTCCCGGAGCTATTTTGTAGGTTCCGGTACTAGTTTTCGGTGACAACGCTGTCTTTACTTAGAAAGTGAGTCGAGTTTTTTTTGGAGACCCAACGATTTTGGTCCACAGCGTGATTTTTATTGGACCCTGGTGCAAGCTTTTGGGGCCTCGCTGCTTTTATTTGTTGCCCCTGGTACGAATCTTTCGGGCCTCGACGGAAATTTTGGGGCACCATGCCGATATTTTTTGGATGGGCTCCTAGACGATTGTTCAGTCCCCAGCGCGAATTTTCAAGGACTCGCTATGTTTAGATCTGGCCATGACACGGATTTTTGGGCCCAGACGCAAATTATTTGGACCCCTGCGCGATTTTTCGTGGCGGTGGCACGATTTGTGTTTGCCCCGGCGTGGTTTTTAGGCCCAGTGTGATTTCTCGTGGTCCCGTGCAAGAGTCCCGGTGCGATTCTTGGAGGTCCACGACCTTATTGGGAGAGAAATTGTCCTTGGGTGCGCCACTGGTGCCTAATTGTTAAAATGACGCATTCGTTAATCAGAGGGATCCTCCTTTTCTGGTCCTTTTCTGGTGCCTGTCCAGTCCAGAGGGGCGCTGTTTTGTAATCGATACATTCGTCTTTTCTTTATCCAGATATGAGCTGTTGTCATCGACAAGGGCAACCTCGTTACTTAGAGGGCACCTGTCCAGTCCAGATGGGTACATTCCTCGTCCAGAAGGGTGCCTCCGTTCTTCAAAGGGATCCCTTCCTCGTCTAGAGTGTCGCTTAGGTAGTCCAGAGGGTTTGTTTTCTTATCCAGATGGACGCCTTCGTTATTCAGAGGGGCGTCTTCACAGATTGGAGGGCCGACCGCCTAGTATATAGGAGCGTCTGGATTCATACCATATGAAATCTCGTGTGAGTTCCCACGGGCAGACGCTGAGGGCTTCTGGTCGGGCCAACGAGAAGGGTCCCTAGGCGGACGGAAGAGCCCCGGGTCGGTGGAAGGCCCCACGAGCAGACGCAGCTGGCCTCTGGCGGGACCAACGTGAAAGGTCTCCAGGCAGACGGAGGAGCCCCGTGTCAGTGGAAGGCCCCCGACCTGACGGAGAAAGTCATGACCAGTAAAAAGGGTTTCTGAGCCAGCGGAGCCCTCGAACCAACGGAGGGCACCTCTTGCCTGAAATGTGGGGCATCTCTGACCTGAAATGTGGGTAGTGTGGCCATACAAAGTACACCGGGGCACCGAAAACGTACTGGGACTCTCATATACGTACCGGGTCTCGCAAAAAAGCGAGGATATACAAATATATACGCTGTGAATATAAATTACCTACGTGGAACCCTAAAAAGAACACAGGAGGCTCTCAAAGAGCACCGGGACTGTAAAGCACACCGGAGCAGTAAGGACAGTATGAGGGACTCAAAATCAGGCTGGGCCGCAAAAGACGTGGTCCTTAAAAAAAACAAGTTCACCTTCCCCTCTCCCCGCTCAAAACCCTCAGAGTAGAAAAGGCTTCCTCCCCTCCGGAGAAATGGCGTCCCACCAGAACAAAAGTGCTCCCCCCCCTCCTTCCGCAATCGAAGTTCGTAGATTCGCCCCTGTATTACACACCTGTATCCACCCTTGACTATCCAAATCCTGACTATTCCGGAACTGACTATCTCACACTTGCCTATCTCACACCTGCCAATCCCAACTTTCTTATCACGTACCTACCTATCTCATACCTGTCTCCCACACCTGACTATCCTACACTCGCCTATCCCACACATGACTATCCCACACATGACTATCCCACACATGACTATCCCACACACACACATGACTATCCCACACTGACTATCCCACACATGACTATCCCACACATGACTATCCCACACATGACTATCCCACACATGACTATCCCACACATGACTATCCCACACATGACTATCCCACACATGACTATCCCACACATGACTATCCCACACATGACTATCCCACAACTATCCCACACATGACTATCCCACACACATGACTATCCCACACATGACTATCCCACACATGACTATCCCACACATGACTATCCCACACATGACTATCCCACACATGACTATCCCACACATGACTATCCCACACATGACTATCCCACACATGACTATCCCACACATGACTATCCCACACATGACTATCCCACACATGACTATCCCACACATGACTATCCCACACATGACTATCCCACACATGACTATCCCACACATGACTATCCCACACATGACTATCCCACACATGACTATCCCACACATGACTATCCCACACATGACTATCCCACACTGACTATCCCACACATGACTATCCCACACATGACCATCCCACACTGACTATCCCACACATGACTATCCCACACATGACTATCCCACACATGACTATCCCACACATGACTATCCCACACATGACTATCCCACACATGACTATCCCACACATGACTATCCCACACATGACTATCCCACACATGACTATCCCACACTGACTATCCCACACATGACTATCCCACACATGACTATCCCACACATGACTATCCCACACATGACTATCCCACACATGACTATCCCACGTCTGCCTAGCAAACATCTGACTATCCCACACCTTACCATCCTACAACTGCTTATCTTACACATGATTATCCCATACCTGCCTATCAAACAACTGACAATACCACATCTGCCTATCCCACATCTGACTATACCGGATTTATCAAGCACATCGGGGCCGTGTACAACATGAAAGACTCAAAAACAGGCCAGGCCGCAAAATACATGGTCTTTTATTCCGCACCTGCCTATCCCACATCTGCCTATTCTACCATTCCGCACCTGCCTATCCCACACCCGACTATTCCACTACTGCGCGCTTGCCCATCCCACACCTGTCTGTACCGTACGACCAGCGCACCTGGCGGCGCCCTTTGCAGCGCGACCTCCGTCGGCGCGCTGCTGGTGCTTTCACCGTGAGGCGGCAGTGCCAGTCGTCTCAGTCGGGCCGAGGATGGCACCGCGTGGCGAGCTGTAGCGACTCGTCCGACTCGAACGAGTTGGGCCCGCAGCGCGAGTCGAGCCGACACGTCGAGCTGTCGGCGAGTGTCCGTGCCGAGCAGCGAGCCGCGGCCGGCCGCGTCGCGCGCGGCCCGAGCAGACCGACTCGACTGGACGCCGCCATGAAGTCGGTGCACACCTGGCTGCTGGTGAGTGGTGCCGGCCGCTGTACGCCGCCGCTCGGTGTCTCGCCTCACAAAATAGCGGCTCGTTGCCGCGTTGCGTCACAGTCGCTTTCACAACGCGCTCCAAACGCGTGCCGTGAACTCCTGCCGGGTGGTCGCTCGGCGGCATCAAAAGTGACGACATCGGGTCGAGTGCGTGGTCGTGGTCGTGTCGTCGTCGTGTCGTGGTCGTCATCGTGGTCGTGGTCGTGGTCGTGTCGTGGTCGAGTGCGTGGCCGCATGTCTTGCTCGTTCACGATGTGCTCCACCCCATAACAGCCGTTTCGCCTTCCCACTCAAGTTCGTCGGGCTATATTGATTGACTGCCGATTTGCTTGACCCGCACAGTCTTGAATGTGCTTCACGTCCTGGAAATGTTCAGCAGCCTCGTCAATGCCTCCTACTTCCCACGTCCCACCCTAGATTTGTTTCCGAGTCTCAGCAAGGATTATCAGTATTCCTTGGGCCACTACCATTCACTTATGACCGTTTTATGCTCCCTTCAATGCTTCTTTGTTGTTCATAGACAGACTCCTGCATCCATAGCACTGTTCTCCATCTTTGCAATATCTTTTGTGTCGTATTGCTTCAGACATGCTCGCGTTGCCGTTGCAAATGGGCTTTGTTTCGTCCTCGGTGACGTGCTTTGACTCCCCGGCAAGGTGTTTTGATTCATCAGTGGCATGCTTTGCGGCCCCGTCGACGTGTTCCCAGCCCTAATGAGATAATCCGCGGCCACATTGATGCGTCTGTAATTACCAGTGACCACGGTGATGCAGATTGCGACACAGTGATGCGGTTTATGTCAACACCGATGTATTTTGCGTCCGCGGTGATGTGGGTTGCGTCTCCGGTGACTTGTGTTTCGTCCCCAATTGCACGTTTTGTGCCGGCGTGCCCAGTGGTGCGGTTTGCATTCGCAGTGACACTTCTTGTGGTCCGGGTAGCGTGTTTTGCTTCCCTGGTGGCACATTCATATGGACGTGTTTCGTACCTTTGGGCGATGCACACCAGCGTATTTCATCATCATGTGGCATCGAATACAACTATTGTATCACAGCTAGATCATCTGGCTCAGGCGACGTGTTTGGCGGCACAATGCCACGTTTCTGGTGACGTTCGGTGGCCCTGACTAGCTGCATCCTTTTGCGGAGGAGGCGGGGGGTCGACGTGGTGCCAGTCGCCGCCCCTGTGCACGGCCGGACAACCTTGGACCAGCCCCAGCTGTCCGCCCACGTGGTGTCCGGGTGGCGCCTGGTCCGGCTGCGGCTGCGGCCACCACTGAGGCTGCGTCTGGGCACAGCCTAGTCTCACCAGCCTAGTCTCACCAGCCTAGTCTCACCAGCCTAGTCTCACCAGCCTGGTCTCACCAGCCTGGTCTCACCAGCCTGGTCTCACCAGCCTGGTCTCACCAGCCTAGTCTCACCAGCCTAGTCTCACCAGCCTAGTCTCACCAGCCTAGTCTTACCAGCCTAGTCTTACCAGCCTAGTCTCACCAGCCTAGTCTCACGGATCGCGGCGGCGATGGCTGAAAAACACGTCTCTGGAGATGTGGAATTAGAGGTTGGGGCGGCTCTGGTGGTGGGAAGGGTAACGACAGGCAGCTGTGTGGTCAGAACCGGAGGTGACAGGTACCTGAAAAATTTGGGGCCGAGTCCCGGAACCGGCCAGTCTGATCTGACCAAACCCGGTTGGGCCCGGTTAAACGGAACTGAAATCCGGTCAACAGACAAGTTTAAAAAAAATATATATTTGTCTTTCAAAAAAGTTGTACCATTGGTATTTCACCTTTAATTAAGGTCAAATATACAGTTCACATCACCTTGAAAGCCTTTCTCCCCTCCAAAAACATAGATTGAAATAAATATATTTTCAAGGACATTCTTTTTCTATTGGTAGGTATATGTAGGAGCAACATGCTAGCTACAAAATAATTATTAGAACACGTAGGTATTCCCATTACCTACCATCCTCAATCTAGTATCATAAGGAAGCAGCAAGATTAACAGAACCAAGCCTTGATATCTTAAGTATTCAATAATCTATAAAATGCTGCACCATGTACTTAATAATCACACCATGCCATTACCAAATTCAGATATCCAATATGTTATATTCTTCAGCCTTCAAAGTCATAGTAACCCACATAAACGCAACATACCTAAATGGTCTGCCTAACCCAGTGTGTTGCGCGGCGTTCGTTTTCAGCCTGCATCTCTGATTCCAAGCTTTATTTCGTTGTTACCATGAGCTAACTGTCTTAACCAATGCATCAAGCAACCATTAATGATTGTCATGTACAGCAATGAACTCGAAAAAGCACCAGGTATTGACATGAATGCCACCTGATGCCAAATGCACCTACCGATCACAGGAAGTGAAGGAGCATCATTAAACAAGGATGACTGAAAACATAGCAACATAGCAATAGCTACAAGAATGGACTACCGGCTGGGAACGTACTGCAACTGTATGTTGTGAATCTTGTGGACTGTTCTGTTGAATAAGTTTGCTTGTTCATGAATGTGCTGCGAGAATTGGTGACATTCTCTTACTAGTGACTTTTCACGGGGTAAGCTGACGTACGTCCATTGATGTACTTGCGCTTGGTTCCCATTTGTTCGTGACCTGGTTGTCGCTTTTTCAATGATGGCTGGCTTGCAGCTCGATCGTTTATGTTGTATTCATCATCTTGGTTTGTTGAAGGCTTGACGAGGCAAGCGAAGTACAGACCTTTCGAAACATCTATCTTTATAATCCAGTGAAGTCCAAGAATCTTCCAAAAGCCAACCGAAAAAATATTGAGTTTTGAATTGCGAATATAATAATAGTAGAATGATTAAATATTATTGCATGTGGTGTGCAGTGCATTGCAGATTAGCCACAGACGAATGAATCAAACCTTGGCCATGGCTGCAATTTTGCTGGTTTCCTTGGATTCCAAAGGTAGGTAGAAGATTGGATTTGGAACAGAAAGAAAGGTAGATAGGAAAGTTGTCAAGCTGTGCATCTTAAGAGATCGATTCTTAACAATTTTGTTGTCAACTATGGAAGCCAGACAAGATAAAAATAATTACTGTTGGAGAGATGGATACTTCTTTCTTTGCATTGTCATTCAGCACATTTTGAAGAAAGTGATACACATTTCTGAACCAAACATGGATAAAAACAATAGCATTGGTAGGTCATCTTAGTACAATGTGCCAAAATACTAGTCTTATGACATCTGTTGGTCACCTTAGCCTGGTTCGTTGCACATTTCATTGCTCGTTATCTGGTGAAGTCAAATGGCGCTTTTTTCTTCAAAACTTTGTTGCCATTGCATGAAGTTTTTATTTTCAAAGCTGTGTGCCATGGATATGTTTGATCTATCAACTAATAGCATTGGTCTGCTGTCTTCAGCTATTAGCATGCCAAAAATATTGGAAATATTTATGGATTGATGATCAACTTGTTCAATGCATATGGCAAAATTGTTGGCTGGAATGTTGACATGATCCTCATAAGTTTCATGATGATTATTATCCTCACTATTTTTTTCAAAATAAAGTACTATATGTTGATTACAAATATATATGCAATGAACTGACAGATCGGTTGAAGGACCAGCATATACCCCAAAGACCAGTCCAAAAGGCCACCAGTCCTGACCGGGTTTTCTGCTCTTGCATTTGCTCCACCTCTAGTCTGAACGATCGAAAATACCAGCATCAGGCGATGGAAGGTTGAGGTAGTTCCGATCAGGTTTTGCTTGTCATGCTGGCTAGCGCTTTGCTTGATGTTCGAGCAGTCAGAAACAACTTGGGTTAACTAAAAATGCCACCATTTTAATGCCTACCACAAATCGATACATCGACTTTGCCACTGTTGTGCACTATGAAACTCGATGAGTGTGCCGAGTTTGCCACTGTTGCGCTTTATGAAACTCGATGTGTATGCCGGTTTGCCACTGTTGCGCTCTATGAAGCTTGATGTGTATGCCGAGTTTGCCACTGTCGCACTCTATGAAACTCTATGTGTATGCCGAGTTTGCCACTGTCGCACTCTATGAAACTCTATGTGTATGCCGGTTTGCCACTGTTGCACTCTGACTCTCGGTGTCTATGTCGAGGTCGAGTAAGCCACACCATCTACTGAACACCTGCACGTAACATGGTTGCAATTGTTAATGATGCATAATACGACCTACATTTTCCACTTTCAAGTGGTGACGAAACTGGTCATGCTTCCAAGCAGCACTGGTGCAATGCTTTTTTTTCTTCAAAGTACTTGGTACTAACTCCTCCGACAAAACTGCATGTTGTCCACAATCTAAACTGCAAGGTTATTCGAAGTTAAACCTGGGTTATTGCTAGCATGCTCGTAATACATGCTCTGTTGTAAACATAACCAAATGGAAGCAACTACGCTGCCTCCACCTAAAACCAAACCAGCCTCCGGCTTCGGATCCCTTGTTCGACCCGTTTGGCGATATATCCTCCAGCGCTTCTGCAGTCTGCACGGCTCCCGAGCCCCGAGACTGGCCCTGGCGCAGCTATGACTCCAGTGCGGCGAGTCAGCACGGCTGGGCGTGGCCACCGCCCCGGGACGGCTGAGATGAACGTGGGTGTGCGCTGGTAGTGCAGCGACCGACACACCAGCTGACGTCACGGCGGGCTTACCAGGGCCGGCCGTGTGCGGGTGGGTCCCACGGCCGAGCTGCAGATCGTGCAGCCGCCCGCTGAATGGTCGCTGACATGGGCGTAGTCAGCGGGAGGGACGGGCGACGCGTCCTCCCTATCTTCGCGGCGCCCACTCTGTGGAGAGAGGTGCCTCTCGGACTGGAAAAGGGGCGCTCCCACAGAATGTTCGATTGCACCCTCCGTCCTAAAAAAGATTGAATCTGTCGGTGGCGCCCCTCTGGAGAAATGGCCTCCCTCCTTCCCTGAAAATCGTCCCCTCGCTTTTCGTGTGGCTCCCACGCCCCTGGCCGTTCTGACGGCGGCATGTGGTGGTGACTGGGCTGGACATGTCAGGCAACTCGGCAGCAATGTGGGCACTATTTTCAATTTAGCTTTTTTCTGCAGACGAATGATCAAATTTGCCCTATCCGATAGTAAAATGCTACTTGCGATGTAGCAGAAGGGCTGCCATGCATACTGCATGTACTGCGTCCTCCATACATGCATGCGACAGGTGGTAGGTATGGATGCTACAGGTGGTAGGCATACAGGTGGTAGGTATGGATGGTACAGGTGGTAGTCATGCCCCCCCCCCGACCCGTGGCGTCCGTAACAAAGGCTGGGTCCTCACCCGGCCCTTCCCTGACTAAATCAGACATTGGGGATATTTTGCGTTTATTTTCAGACTCTGTCTAGTCACCGAAGAGTAACAACATAGCTAGAAAGGAGGCTTGTAATTATATTCCTGGAGCCCCTGCAGCATTCGAATACGAGGGACTTTACAACTGCATGGTATTTTAATTTGATTGTCGCAAGGGCACATTCAACTCGGGCAAATCGCAACATTGGCGCACGGGCACTTATTGCAACATTTGATGTCAGGGCATCACAGCATATGAAGAGTATTTGCAGCGCAAGAGGACGTAAAATATGTCGCAAATTGAACGACCAGATATAATCTTAACATGAAGGGTACTTATGTAAGCGTTTCATTATTCCGAAGCGAGACCTGTGGTTTGAGGAGTCAAAAACATCCACAAGCAATTCATAAAACCCAGTAAATATAAATTAGTTTTCCCTTGTTGTGCTATACGAAACTGTATTCCACTACAGGGCAGCAAAGCCTATAAATGGGGGATCACAAGCATGTAACTCATGGATCAGAAGCCTGTAACTCATGGATCAGAAGCCTGTAACTCGGGGCTCAGAAGCCTATAAATTGAGGATCAAAGGCCTGTAAATCAGGCATCAGAAGCCAGTAGCTCATGTCTCAGGAGCCTGTCACCCAGCTCTCAGGAGCCTGCAGCTCAGGGATCAGAAGCCTGTCATCCAGGGTCGGAGAGCTGGAACTCGAGCTCCGGAAACCTGGTCCTCTGATGTGGGGTTGTCTCGGGAATTGAAGTACCTTTGCTGTTTGACGGTCTCGACAATAGGAGCCGACGAGGGTTTCAGTACTGTGGATCACCCAGCACCGCTCCGAACGTTCATCCCCAGTCGTCTCCAGAGCTGGAGGCTCTCCTACTCTCTACTTCATCAATAGAAACCTGGCATTTCCATAAACGGAACATTTCACTATGTATGGCGCCTCGTACAGGGAAAGGACCTGAAACTCAATGTCGTGAATTGATTTGTGGACGAGGAACTGGTGCACAGTACTGGAAGTGCATCGCTCACGTTTAAGAGTAGAATGGCCTGAGGGTGTCGTTAAAAGCATGCCTAAGAACCTTTTCTTAGCACCTATATCCTCCCCGAGAGCGTCTACTTGTGTGGGCACAGGAACGATCTAAAGAGTGCAGAAGATGTAATGGGCACTTATTATGATAAATAGCAACCTTCCGAATCTAAGAAGCTAACATCAGAAGCCCAAGTTGGAAGATCACCTCATGCTTAAGGTTTCCACATTTGGACAACAAACTTCTAGTATGTATGGCGTAGCTAAGTCGTTCGCATAGAGATAGTGCAAGTGTACACCATCAAATCTGTCTAGCATTGCCGATGCCAGCCTAGCTACCAGCCTGCCGATGCTATCTTTGATTTGTAGCTAGGGTAATGATCAGTAAGCACAAGAATGTAACGCTAAATCGTAGGGATAGTATCAGTTCATGTCATGTTGTCTAGCGGCGGCGAACTGATGCCTCGCTGAGATCGCAAGATGCTGAAGAAGAAGAGCTTCTCAGCACGCTAAGTCGTAGGCCACTTCGGTGGCACCCTTCTTCTGGTAAGGTGTGGTCGGTGCTAAAACGTTACGTCGACGGAACGGTCTGTGTCGGGCGAGGACGGAACGGTCTGTGTCGGGCGAGGACGGAACGGTCTGTGTCGGGCGAGGACGGAACGGTCTGTGTCGGACGAGGACGGAACGGTTTATGTCGGACGAGGACGGAACTGTCGGTGTCGGACGAGGATGGAACGGTTTGTGTCGGACACGGATGAGACGACGTGAGTTAGACGCCGACAGAATGAGAGGGGTCCAACAGACATCGCGAGGAATGTGGGACCCCAGACTAGTCAAACTTGTTCGTGCTGTGAATGGGCTTCCGGAAGAGCAAAAACCCGCCAACTCATCATGCAGGGCGTGTGACAAGGTTAGACATAAAATAGACCAGAAGGCAGAAGTAACCACAGCTCAAAATGTGTGAAAATCCAGAATTCGAAAACTTTCAGAAGGAAGACCAGAAGGCAAAACGGTAGTCTGTGTAGAACGATTTCATGCACGACACTTTCCCTGAGAAATTTGTGCACCGTTTTCAGACGATTGTCGCGGGATTTGCACCGGTGCACCCAGCAAAAAAAAACGCCAACTCTTCACAGCGCCGTTTTACACGTCCATAGGAGTTAGAAGAGCCGGCGGTTGGCTGGTGTGGCACGTGCGACAGTCTTTAGAATATCACACAAATATCTTTCACACTAGAAGAAACCATCAGAACCGGATTGCCAGTGCCCACACACCCCTGATATTTGTAAACGGGAAGCAGCAGCACGGATGCAAGATTTCACCGTGAGCCGAAGATTTCAAGATTTCACCGTATATTGATGAATTTTGACTGAATGGCCGTGGTCATTGGTGGTTGCAGCACCGTCAGTCCACTGTGTTTGTATATTACATATTTTCGTCGTGTAGCTTGTTGAAATATGTGTATTCGTTTGTCTACGTATTAACCCGCATAACTATGGAGGCCTCACACCTGTTTTCTTTCGTCAGGTCGCCACCGTCGCCGGCCTGACGGCTGCACAAAATCGTAAGTGTCCGTGTACTCTAGTACAATAACTCTGGAGTCACTCCACAACTCTCAGAACTCTGTGGTCTGCACACAGCTTTCACCACCTTGAAACGCTTATAAAACTCTCATGAATCGACAGTCGGGGCACAATTTCGATACCCTTCGTCCTCCCGCGACCGCCGTACTGTCGGTGCATGCCAGTCAATCGTCATATCACCCACCCAGAGCTCAGCATGTCCATAATTCGCACACTGACATGGCATGTTCGGAGCTATGTAGCCTGCCAATGTGGTCCATGGCATGTTCGGAGCTATGCAGCCTGCCAATATGGTCCATGCCTCCACAGTCTGTTCACCTGCGACCAGACCAAAAACCACATTCCCGCGAAAACCGATTCGTGACATATTAATTGGGTCATTTTCTTCCGAACGTGTAGGCCTTGAAACCCTTCAGAAAACGGCGGTTGCGTATGTGTACCGAAGGTCGTGCGTGGTCATGAATTAATGGATGATGCGCATGGAAGGTATTCGAACGGACAGCTAAGCTGTGATGAAATGAATATTCACATGTCTTGGACATGTATATATATATATATATATATATATATATATATATATATATATATATATATATATATATATATATATATATATATATATATATATATATATATATATGATATATATATATACATATATATAATATGTATATATATATATATATATATATATAAGTACATATATGCATCTATAAATATGCATACATGGGAATTGACTTGTGAAAATTATTTTGGGGAGCAAAATACATGAAGCCAATTGGTAGGACTAAATGGATTGGAGGCACACGCCTTAAGTTCCCATGTTGACAGTTTAAATTATTGGGGATAAAGCCAACATTTAGGGGGCACTTGCCTCCTGAAAAGTATATAAAACAACACCCCTGTATTGATATACATATGTGTGTGTGTGTGTGTGTGTGTGTGTGTGTGTGTGTGTGTGTTTGTGTATATGTGTGCATTATATCTCATACCGATGCAGACTATGGTGTCGGTTTCAGGTGAGAAGTGAACACGGCACACCGGTATATCATAATTAGAAGTGAGTTTTGGGGATGGACCTACTAGCTGATGTCGAATGACGCCATAGTTCGCCCGAGCACAGGACGCAGAACGCAAAGTCTGTTTTGTTTCCAGCTCCGCTCAAGGCGATGAGTCCAGTCAGAGACATACGAATCGAATGCGGAAGCAGTGACATCGTCGTCTCCATCTTCACCAAGTCGATCTTTAACGGCATGGTGTACCCGAAGGGTCTCTCCAAGAACTCATCTTGTATGGCCGAGTTTGCCAGTCAGGAGCCACCCGTCAAATACAGACTGTCTCTGCGCAGCTGCAACACCATGGGCGTACAGCAGGTGAGGCGCAGCTGCTACACTATGGGCGTGCAGCAGGTGAGTCGAGGCCAACACCATGGGCGTGCAGCAGGTGAGGCGCAGCTGCAACACCATGGGCGTGCAGCAGGTGAGTCGAGGCCAACACCATGGGCGTGCAGCAGGTGAGGCGCAGCTGCAACACTATGGGCGTGCAGCAGGTGAGTCGAAGCCAGCACCATGGGCGTGCAGCAGGTGAGTCGAAGCCAACACCATGGGCGTGCAGCAAGTGAGGCGAAGCTGCAACACTATAGGCGTGCAGCAGGTGAGGCGCAGCTGCAACACTATGGGCGTGCAGCAAGTGAGGCGAAGCTGCAACACTATGGGCGTGCAGCAGGTGAGGCGAAGCTGCAACACTATGGGCGTGCAGCAGGTGAGTCGAAGCCAGCATATTGGGCTCGAAGCTGGTCGTGATTGTGCCTTTTTCGCCTCCAGCATGGTGTCAAACTTTACATTGTTCTACAATGCATGTAGCTGCGTGGACCATAAGCGCTGCCACGTGTAGCTGCGTGGGCCATAAGCGCTGCCACGTGTAGCTGCGTGGGCCATATAGCGCTGGCACTTTTGCATGCCAAGTAGTTGCAGGGAAGCCAAAGTTCCAAGCGTCTAATGAAATGTAAACCCAAAACCTTACGGTTAAGCTGTGATCCTCCACCGGTTGCGAAGTGATTTTGTCATCCACGTATCGCCTTCCGGAAGCAATGTTTTAGACAGGCCGCATTAAGACTGGCTTCACAAAGCTCTGGATGGTCAGCGATCCACGTGAGTGCGCATTGTCGGCCATCGTTAGTTTCGGTCCGTGTGAAGTGAGTGCAGTTGTTTACGTACACGCGTGGTGGCAAACAACCACTGGCGATTGCATGTGCATGTGGTAAAGCGGCAGGTCTGCAGACCTTGGTCGTTGTCGGATTTAATAAATACATAAGGAGTCGCTGCTTAGCCATTAATTTTCACGCAATCTTGGTGTTATTTTACGCAGGAAATGCCTTACTGCTATATCTGCTATACTGCTATATCCACGGAATGTAGAAGAGTGGCATCAATAATTAGCCACTAAGTTTAGCGCGTGATCGAATTGTGTGGAAGGCTAGTTCCGCCGAATCTTATCGACATTGGTGGCGGCGTTTTACGGCCTGCTTCGTTCCTGAGCTAGTGAGACTTTTCTGGCAAATAAGATAATTGGCTTCAGGCCAATTGCACGTTGTCACGAGTTCCCACGATGACATTCACGCTAATCATTCCACATCGCATACCTCGGAAAACTAGACCTACTTCGCAGCCGCGAGCCGCCGTGACCTCGGTTGTGGAAAAGCTAAAGGCTAAAGCATGCTCGAGGTGGCCGGCACCGCCCGACTCGACTCCTCAGGCCTCAGCCGGTGTGGTGCCGCTGAGCAAGGTGCCGGCTCAGCGGCTCTCCTGACAGTGGCGCTCAAACACCGCCGCGGCCCTCACCGGCAGTGGCGCTCAAACACCGCCGCGGCCCTCACCGGCAGTGGCGCTCAAACACCGCCACGGCCCTCACTGGCAGTGGCGCCCAAACACCGGCGCGGCCCTCACTGGCAGTGGCGCTCAAACACCGCCGCGACCCTCACCGGCAGTGACGCTCAAACACCGGCGCGACCCTCACCGGCACCGCCGCAGTCGAGCCACCTTCACTTTCACGTGTCTCGCGCGCAGGTTCATCAGACGAGAGAGCTTCGTCCGCCCCGGGGTCTCCTCGAGGGAGGGGTTTCACCAACTGAGCCCTGGTCGGCTCCTCAAGTCCATGCCAATAGCTGTTTCTCCAGCCGTTGTGTGGTGGGCATGGCAGTCACATAAGCAGCGTCGGCGCTCCACGTGCAGTGTGGCGACGCTAACGTCATTACTTGCGTTTTATGCGAATTTATTATTTTAAGTTTGCATTCTGGCAGAACCTATCCTCGAGTTGTCAACGGACGATTACCATACATGGCCAATCATATCATACCATACCCTAGCATATCACACCTCGTCAACCATGAACACACGACAATTAGTCAACCATAGCTATGGTTGACTATTACACCTATGGTTGACTATTACACCTATTACACCTATGCATAGGTGTAATGGGCTCCCAGTGGCCATTTACTTATCCATCGTAATTAATCCTAAATTATATAAATGGCCGACGAATGTTGTTTGATACTATGCTAGGAATTTTGCATTAGCTAGCATATGATGCGTCTGATCATAGTGTCTGGTGTGATCATGCGTCTGATTTGAAATTATAGTGTTATGATACAACACCCGCAGCCCACAACATAATCAGCTCTCATGCTGCCGGCCTCCGACACGGCTAGTTTCAGTTATCTTGCTTCTTATATAAAAATTGTTTGCTTCCATGTGTTTTCCCACTGTACATTCCGCATTTGTTCCGCATTCACTAAAAACTCATGGTTATCCCGTACTCAAACTACCCATCTTTGGTCAGGATTGCAAAGCTGTTGCCCATTTATTCGATGCCAGAGGAAAATTTGAACTCACGGCGTGCAGCTTTTCCTGCTGACGCCACATGGTAACCATGTCAGCTGAGTTCTTCCTGCGTGCTGGAGACACTGTTCTTGCGCCATCCGATAACCGATAGGTGTGGAGAAGTCCTCAGGAACCCTGGTGGCCGGATAGCGACAGCTGATACCGATAGAGCTCGGCGTAGTCGAGCGGCGCATCGGCTGCATAGGTCACATAGCTGTTGCGACCTGTCCAGGTTAGTTGCGGCACGGGCGGAACGTTACCGCTGTTCGGTAGATGTTGCTCTGTTCCGGACCACCGGGCGTGACCTGGTGGGGAAGTTCATGCACCAAGGTGGGCTCAGGTCAACGCGGGCCCATTCTTTCCCTGAGTCTGCAACGGTGTCGTGGTAACCGCTGAACATTACCATCACGCGGTAACCGCTGTCGTTCACCATAACGGCTGTTACGCGAGAGGCACTGCTACCTGCATGTGCTGAAATGTCGAGTCGTAGTGAAGCTTTTCCGGATATTAAGTGATCGCCACCTGAGGACGATTTGTCCCACCTGTCGTGCCGCACGAAGACGTGACGTAGCGCGGTGTCAAGTGTACCATGCCATCCACGGAAACGTGATGTAGCGCGGTGTCAACTGTACCATGTCATCCACGGAGACGTGGCGTAGCGCGGTGTCAAGTGTACCATGTCATCCACGGAGACGTGACGTAGCGCGGTGTCAAGTGTACTATGTCATTCACGAAGACGTGACGTAGCGCGGTGTCAAATGTACATACCATGTCATCCACGAAGACGTGACGTAGCGCGGTGTCAAGTGCACCATGCGATACATCTTCCATACGATAAAATGCCTACTAACATACTTCATCACACCATACCTAGCAAATGTTGCAAAACCTTGTAATATGGCATGCGTTCACAGTAATGCAGATAAAACCCGAAAAATAAGTAGAACGTTAGCCTTTATCGTTGCATGGACAGGAATGAATTGGCATGGCTACTGGTGTCAAGACTGCAACATGGTTCCCTCTTCTGAACAATTATCTATGTTGAAACATTCAGAGATGCGAGCTGCACTACACTGTAGCCTACACGAAATAATGACTTCTGACTAAGAAACAATTCGGGTCATGACAGCACCACCTCCACCGAACTGACACTTGGAATCGAATATATGGGACTGCCTCCGAAAATAACAGATTTGCTTCAGAGAAATGTGTTTCGAGGAACCTTTCAAGTCTGACCCACAACGTGTCTTTGAGCTTCCCAAGTTATAAGGTAGTCACTGGCAACCCAGTACACTGAGTGTCCTGTTACTGGGTGTCACTGCTAAACCAGTACACTGGGTGTCCTGTTACAGGGTGTCACTGGCAACCCAGTACACCGGGTGCCCTGTTACTGGGTGTCACTGGCAACCCAGTACACTGGGTTCCCTGTTACTGGGTGTCACTGGCAACCCAGTACACTGGGTGTCCTGTTACTGGATGTCACTGGCAATCCCGTACACTGGGTGCCCTGTTACTGGGTGTCACTGGCAACCCAGTACACTGGGTGTCCTGTTACAGGGTGCCACTGGCAACCCCGTACACTGGGTGTCCTGTTACTGGGTGTCACTGGAAACCCCGTACACTGGGTGTCCCGTTACAGGGTGTCACTGACAACCTAGTACACTGGGTGTCCCGTTACAGGGTGTCACTGACAACCTAGTACACTGGGTGTCCTGTTACAGGGTGTCACTGACAACCTAGTACACTGGGTGTCCTGTTACAGGGTGTCACTGACAACCTAGTACACTGGGTGTCCTGTTACTGGGTGTCACTGTCAACCTAGTACACTGAGTGTCCTGTTACTGGGTGTCACTGGCAACCCCGTACACTGGGTGTCCTGTTACAGGGTGTCACTGTCAACCTAGTACACTTGGTGTCCTGTTACAGGGTGTCACTGACAACCTAGTACACTGAGTGTCCTGTTACAGGGTGTCACTGACAACCTAGTACACTGGGTGTCCTGTTACAGGGTGTCACTGACAACCTAGTACACTGGGTGTCCTGTTACTGGGTGTCACTGCCAGCCCAGTACACTGAGTGTCCTGTTACTGGGTGTCACTGGAAACCCCGTACACTGGGTGTCCTGTTACAGGGTGTCACTGTCAACCTAGTACACTTGGTGTCCTGTTACAGGGTGTCACTGTCAACCTAGTACACTGAGTGTCCTGTTACAGGGTGTCACTGACAACCTAGTACACTGGGTGTCCTGTTACAGGGTGTCACTGACAACCTAGTACACTGGGTGTCCTGTTACTGGGTGTCACTGCCAGCCCAGTACACTGAGTGTCCTGTTACTGGGTGTCACTGGAAACCCCGTACACTGGGTGTCCTGTTACAGGGTGTCACTGTCAACCTAGTACACTGAGTGTCCTGTTACAGGGTGTCACTGCCAGCCCAGTACACTGGGTGTCCTGTTACAGGGTGTCACTGACAACCCAGTACACTGGGTGTCCTGTTACAGGGTGTCACTGACAACCCAGTACACTGGGTGTCCTGTTACAGGGTGTCACTGTCAACCCAGTACACTGGGTGTCCTGTTACAGGGTGTCACTGACAACCTAGTACACTGGGTGTCCTGTTACATGGTGTCACTGTCAACCCAGTACACTGGGTGTCCTGTTACAGGGTGTCACTGACAACCCAGTACACTGGGTGTCCTGTTACAGGGTGTCACTGACAACCCAGTACACTTGGTGTCCTGTTACAGGGTGTCACTGTCAACCCAGTACACTGAGTGTCCTGTTACAGGGTGTCACTGCCAGCCCAGTACACTGAGTGTCCTGTTACAGGGTGTCACTGTCAACCTAATACACTGGGTGTCCTGTTACAGGGTGTCACTGGCAACCCAGTACACTGGGTGTCCTGTTACAGGGTGTCACTGTCAACCTAGTACACTGGGTGTCCTGTTACAGGGTGTCACTGTCAACCTAGTACACTGGGTGTCCTGTTACAGGGTGTCACTGGCAACCCCGTACACTGGGTGTCCTGTTACAGGGTGTCACTGTCAACCTAGTACACTGGGTGTCCTGTTACAGGGTGTCACTGTCAACCCAGTACACTGGGTGTCCTGTTACAGGGTGTCACTGACAACCCAGTACACTGGGTGTCCTGTTACAGGGTGTCACTGTCAACCCAGTACACTGGGTGTCCCGTTACAGGGTGTCACTGACAACCTAGTACACTTGGTGTCCTGTTACAGGGTGTCACTGTCAACCCAGTACACTGGGTGTCCCGTTACAGGGTGTCACTGACAACCTAGTACACTTGGTGTCCTGTTACAGGGTGTCACTGACAACCCAGTACACTTGGTGTCCTGTTACAGGGTGTCACTGTCAACCTAGTACACTTGGTGTCCTGTTACTGGGTGTCACTGGCAACCCCGTACACTGGGTGTCCCGTTACAGGGTGTCACTGTCAACCTAGTACACTTGGTGTCCTGTTACTGGGTGTCACTGCCAGCCCAGTACACTGAGTGTCCTGTTACTGGGTGTCACTGTCAACCCCGTACACTGAGTGTCCTGTTACTGGGTGTCACTGGAAACCCCGTACACTTGGTGTCCTGTTACTGGGTGTCACTGGCAACCCAGTGACGTGCCATCTCTGCCATGTATTGAACATTGAGCTTTGCATCACCCCATCTTCGCCCGCTCGGCTGCGCTTGCAGCTTCAAATCTAGTCGTATCTAGTATAATCTAGTCGAGTTGTCTGCATCATGCAACTGCTGCAGCTTTCTCTGCACGAATGCACCGTTGCCAGGCAGCAGGAAGGGGAGGGAGAGTGGGCAGCGTCGTGCAGTGGCCACTGGCCACACCAGAGCACATAACCCGATAACCCGGACAGTCTGGCGCCGGGCACACTGGGGCATCCAAGGAGGGGAGCATTCATGGCATGTTCTTCCCTCAAGTATATATCTCGAACAGCCTGGCGCCGGGCACACTGGGGCATCCAAGGAGGGGAGCATTCACGGCATGTTCTTCTACTCAGCTGGCCGACTGAAACTAAATAGCAGTGCTGTTCCTCAGAAATAAGCATATTTTATCAAAGTGCGTTTTCTGCAATGCTTCCTCCAGGGCACTGTCTCTGAAGTTCTCAAATTATAGGAAAGCATTTGATATTTTTAGTCACTTGGAACTATTTAACCTTTCTCAAAGGAGTTTGAGATCCAAAATCTCTCGACTGGATCATCCATCGGCTGTACAAAATACTACGCCCTCAGCGGCCTAAGTGAGTTATGTTAAGGACCTTCAGAAATGCGCATAATGACTTCTTTGCACCACTGTGAGGGGTAATTCTCATTTTGGTATGCTTTGCACAGAGTATTATAATGAATCCACCTACCAGAACTAGTAGTGCACTATGTCATTTGTGTTTAAAGCCAGGGTATATGCGGGCGCCCCCTGCGGAAGCTGCATAATTTCGGAGGCTGAGCCTTGTTACGTTGGCCTCTCAAGCCTTCCTACCTTGGCTTGTCATGTTCAGAGCATTACTCACTCGCTAACTCGCCTTGGAAATGACCTGAACGATGGAAAAGGCGTGGGATACCTCACATCATATTTTTATGTCGTCCGAAAAGTGTTTCCTGATGTTGCTGTGAATGTTCATCAAACATCCGATTCGATAATCCGTCAACCTATTTCATCTTTCTTCGAGCAGCAGATGCATTTTATATCTATCGTACCATATGTATTATGCAGTTTGGTGGGCACGTCTGCCGCCGCTTCCTTCGCTAACCGTCGGATGTCTCGGGCTCAGGACGAAGGCATCGAGTACTTCAACACAATCGTCGTGCAGCCCCACCGGAGGCTGGTCACCAACCAGGGTCGCGGCTACCACATCCGCTGCAAGTACCGCACCCGCGATAAGGCCGCCGACAGCGACTCATCCGTCAGGTGAGGCGTCGTCTCCCACTCTGACGTCACCACCGAGCCTGTGACGTCACTCAGGAGGCGCTCGGACAAACCAGACTGGTAGAACGGCATCCGGCGGCCCGTGGTGACTTTCCACACTGGCTGGGTGTCCAGAAACCCACCGTCGCCAGATACTTCCTCCTGCAGCCCGGCCGCCCGACTGGTATGGCACAGATACCACATCACTGAGTGAGTGTGGCACTGACGAGTGATGACTGCGCCTGTCAATGGTGTGGTACAGTTATCACACCACTGAGTGAGTGTTGCATTGACGAGTGATGACTGAGCCTGTCAGCGGTGTGGCACAGATGCCACATAACTGAGTGAGTGCTGCACTGACGAGTGATGACTGCGCCTGCCAATGGTGTGGTACAGATGCCAAACCACTGAGTGAGTGTTGCACTGGCGAGACTGCGAAGACTGCGCCTGTATCTGATCACGGCTGTAGGTCGCCTACAACTGACCACGGCTGTAGGTCGCCTACAACTGACCACGCTGTAGGTCGCCTACAACTGACCACGGCTGTAGGTCGCCTGTATCTGACCACGGCTGTAGGTCGCCTGAACTGGCGCACTGTGGGACGTACAACAGACAAACGTGATCTGCAATCCCTGATAACATATTATTGATCTAACTCACGATCTAAGCCTATCAGTGGTGGTCAAGGCCATTTTCTTGACACGTGAAACTCGCAACACGCGTACCTTGCATATGGTTAATGCAGAAAAACCAAGGTCATACCGCGTTTGCATCGTAAGAACTAAGGCTTCGTGCATGAATCTTCGTGCATGAACCCCGCTTCGTGCATGAATCCGCAAGGTAAAGTGTACCAAAAAAATAATTCCCTAGAGGACAGATAACAGCCGAAAAACGAGAAATTGGATACTATGAACAAACCATAATGCATACTGCGATAATACGAACATAATGCGATCTTATCCACAACGGAGGCCGTGAATGCCATGTATGTCGCAATTCCAGTTCTGGCTAGCCACTTCCCCAAACAGCTATGTTTTCTCTGATATATGCATTTCGGGGGTCACGGCTCCTTTCGCCACTCCCTGTGTACGCTGCTGACATTCCCCATTCAAGGCAACGGCTCCCGTCTCCCAC
The DNA here is from genome assembly GCA_034440615.1 of Ashinkailepas kermadecensis. Lineage (NCBI taxonomy): Eukaryota > Metazoa > Arthropoda > Thecostraca > Neolepadidae > Ashinkailepas > Ashinkailepas kermadecensis. The sequence goes on along the minus strand of JAOTOM010004809.1, from coordinate 63,667 downwards.
ACACCTCCTTTCTCACAATAGAACATATCGGCACACTGTCCCTGCAAGGCGTTCCACACAGCACGCAGTTGCCGGTGCCCTGGTGAGTCGTGTGCCGCCACCAGCTGCTGTGGTATGTCCCACCTCAGTCAGTGTCGGGCCCTGACCCGAGCAGCGGTGTGCTCGGCCCGCCGGCGGCCACCGGGCGGCCACCCTGCCGACCGGCCAGTGTCCGGGTGACCAGTCACGCGAGTGGCGCGATCACCTCGCTAAATGGCGCGACGGCCGGCCGGCACGCGACCGGGAATGGCGTGTCGCGGTCAAGCAGCTGTAACGGGCTGGGTACATGCCGTCTGACAGTCCCGTGAGCAGTCCCGCCAACAGCCGTGACTGGGACGGACTCGGTATACAACGCTGACAATTATAGGCAGTTAACTTGGCTGACTGACGTAATGCCTGGCGAAAGACAGAGAAGAAAGACGGGGAGAGCTTGACATAAGTTCAGCTTCAGGCGGTGTATTTCCAGCTTGTGACGCGCTTGTTTACCGGTAATCACGACAGCCTCATACTACACATAAAATGGCGTTAACGGCCCCGATAAGCCAGGCTTTTACCCCAGTAAAATCATACTGTCATTCCGGGATGATTTCCTAGCTATGTAACACGCCATTTCCTAGTCATGTCACACACCATCTTCACTATAATGGCCTCCAACCCGCTGCTTGAGTTTCACTTAGTCGTTGCCACGGCGAGGCGGCGTTCGGCTGCGTGATGTTCATGTAGTCCAAACGTTCGGCTGCGTGATGTTCATGTAGTCCAAACGTTCGGCTGCGTGATGTTCATGTAGTCCAAACGTTCGGCTGCGTGATGTTCATGTAGTCCAAACGTTCGGCTGCGTGATGTTCATGTAGTCCAAACGAGTCTCCGCGCTAATCACGTTTTGTTGGCGGCGGAGTCTGACTGTGCTAAGAGACGTAGCAGCGGGCTATCACCAGAGCACAAAACCCGGCTGTGTGTGCTGGGTCACACAACATCGCTCTGGCCAGGTCAAGCCTCCATGAAGGTCAACCGTCTCCGAGCAGTGGCCGGGACAACGGCCAATGGCTATATCAACTGTCTCGGGCCCGGTGGAAAGTCCCCGTTCAGGTCCACAGCCCCTGTTTAGGTCGTCAGTCCCTGGCCAAACGCCATTCCGTGCCACTTTTTGTCGCCGTGCAAAGCATGGCTCACGGTGTGGTGCACGGCTGTAGTGTACGGCTGTAGTGCACGGCTGTAGTGCACGGATGTAGTTACGGCTGTTGTGCACGGCTGTGGTGCACGGCTGGCTACCGAGACTGGTTACCGACACGCGCAAAAACTTGTCTGCACTGGGCCACGGGTCGCTCAGTGCGGATGCAAACAGCAAATCTCAACCTTTCACCAGAGACGTGCGACCTCAATGGTCAGCTGGAAATGAGTTGGACAGTTGCACCGTCTTCACACCATGAACCGATGCCACGACCGGTGGGCGACAAGCGTCCAGCGTCTGCTGCCTCCCGGCGTGGGGCACCGATGCCACGACCGGTGGGCGACAAGCGTCCAGCGCCTGCTGCCTCCCGGCGTGGGGCACCGATGCCACGACCGGTGGGCGACAAGCGTCCAGCGCCTGCTGCCTCCCGGCGTGGGGCACCGATGCCACGACCGGTGGGCGACAAGCGTCCAGCGCCTGCTGCCTCCCGGCGTGGGGCACCGATGCCACGACCGGTGGGCGACAAGCGTCCAGCGCCTGCTGCCTCCCGGCGTGGGGCACCGATGCCACGACCGGTGGGCGACAAGCGTCCAGCGCCTGCTGCCTCCCGGCGTGGGGCACCGATGCCACGACCGGTGGGCGATAAGCGTCCAGCACCTGCTCCCGATGTGCGACTGTCATCGAGTACGGCTTGAGCTGGCCTGCCACTGAACTGTGGGCACCACGTCACATCCTGCTGCTTGCACTGCAGCTCGGCAGGCGACTCTGCGCGGACCTGTCCTGGCTCCACGTCCAAATCGGCCGCCGCTCAAGGATGTCCGGTGGAAAACAGCGGCCGCCCGCCCACACGAGCTATGGACCGTTCAGGTCACGCTATGCCCGAGCCCAATGCACCCTCGATATCGCGGCACCTGCCTGACACATTTCGAGCCTGCTGTACCTGAGCATGCTACCTCGACTTTGCAATAATCGAGTGAATAGTGCTAGATAGATGCGTAGATATTGGTAGGTGTGTAAGATGTTAGTAGATGGTTTCTTTGGAATTTAGGACGTGGTCTTGGCTGTGGTGCCGAGCATCTTTTTGTCCAGGCTTATAATATGTTATCTTTAAAGGCTTAACCCAGATGAGCCCGTGTGGCTCTTATTAAGTCGGAACACTTGATAACTTTATAATAAAAACGAATAGTTGTTGCTTGAACAAGTGACATGCTGATACTACGAAAACTAAGCTAGCATAAGCGCCGCTCTACAATACCTGAACCGTATCATCTGCGGACAGAGCGTGGCCAGCCCAGTATAAACCACCGTGTCGTTATCAGAGCTGTCTTGTAAAACACTGGTGTCATGATACCTATGCCTGGATGAACCACTGGTGGGCCATTTGCAATGGCCCTCTGTTGACCATTTTGTTTGCTCCAGTCCACGTTCAATGCATGCACGTTGCAAATGTGTGCTGTGAACCACTGGGCTGGGTGCAGAGCTCAGAGTGGATTCGCTTTACTGGGAGCGGCGCCATCTGCCCGGCCCTGGCTGGACGGCACGTGGGCGGGTAAGGAGGGAGCGAGGAAGCAGAATTACATCCTGGAACTTCACCCCGACCCTTCTCGGTTCGCCTCCCACGGAATAGTGTTCTGATGAGATCATCTCTCGCCCGCCCACCGCTCGAGCCCACGGCGACCGCCTCCCCCCCCCCCCCCCGACCTTGCCGCAGAGACGACCAGAGCTGGGGGACGGGGGAGCGGGGTGACTAATGTGTGCTGGCGCCGCGGCCCGAACCCCATGGTGGGGGGAATAACGGTGAGCTCGCCACAGACGCGCGAGTGTGACAAATCTGGCGATCTTTCGCAGTCTGAGCCGGCCTCAGCGTGGTGTCCGGTGATGGAGGCCTGAGCGGCGCAGTGTTCACAGTGACAGGACCAGTGTGCAACCCTGTGGTGGCCGGGGCATACTGCATGCCTGCGTGCAGCTGGATATGCTGCATACCTGGGATTGGTTATGATATACTGCAAACCCTTGCGGGCCAAGATATACGGCATACCTGGGATGGGTTATGATATACTGCAAGCCCTTGCGGGCCCAGATATACGGCATACCTGAGATGGGTTATGATATACTGCAAGCTCTTGCGGGCCCAGATATACGACATACCTGAGATGGGTTATGATATACTGCAAGCTCTTGCGGGCCCAGATATACGACATACCTGAGATGGGTTATGATATACTGCAAGCCCTTGCGGGCCCAGATATACGGCATACCTGAGATGGGTTATGATATACTGCAAGCTCTTGCGGGCCCAGATATACGACATACCTGAGATGGGTTATGATATACTGCAGGCCTTTGCGGGCCCAGATATACGGCATACCTGGGATGGGTTATGATAAACTGCAAGCCCTTGCGGACCAAGATATACTGCATACATGTGCAGATCCGAATATACTGCTCACCTGATACGGGCCTGGGAAATTCGGATCGCCGAGGCTTGGCATACTGCGTATCCGGAGCTTAAATATATTGCACACTTGTGACCTAGGATATAGGGTGGGCCGGGCTATATCGCACACTTTGAGTATACCTGGACATAATGCATTGAATACACACCTGCGGTCCTGACATGGCTGCACTGTGTGCAACTGTGCGGTGTTCCTCGACATGTACATCAGTGCTGGGGTACCTGCCACGACGTCATAACTGGTACATAACTGTAGATGTGTACCTCAGTGCTGAGGTACCTGCTCGGCCTCCACAGCTGGTACAGAGCTGTAGATATGTACCTCAGTGCTGAGTTGTCTGCCCCGTCCTCCACAGCTGGTACAGAGCTGTATATATGTACCTCAGTGATGAGTTGTCTGCCCCGTCCTCCACAGCTGGTACAGAGCTGTAGATATGTGCCTCAGTGCTGAGGTACCTGCTCGGCCTCCACAGCTGGTACAGAGCTGACCTGACCGCCACCAGGCCGATAGATGGACCGTGGATGGTCTAACTACTCCACAACTATCCTGCCCGTTGTCCCCCCCCCCCCCATCCCGAACGTGGCGTCACAGTGAAAGGCGTCATGACCTCCGCAGTAGACGATGACCTCGACTTGGCTGCGGCGCCACCGCCGACGGTGGCGCGTCCGACCCAGGAGTGGCAGAAGCGGCGCAGAGACGGCCGAAGAGGCGCAGACGCTACCGCTGCTCACCGAGCCGAACAGCCCTCTGCATCGCGTCCACTGGCGTCCACTGGCGTCCACTGGCGCATCCTCGAAGGTCATACGACAGTCGTTTCCGTGTGGGCAACCAAGGGAAAGCGTGCATTGGCTGGACTTAAGTCACGTAAGACGTGCCTTCAGTGGAGGCTTGTAGATACCTACTTGAGTGCGAGGATCTGGTTTGGAAGCCGTTGGCCATTCCAAGCCTGGCGGCGCGCCGCCACGCTTGGAATGGCTTGGAATGGTCAATATCCAGGCTTGGATGCACCGCCGCGGCGGTGGATCAGCATTTGTACCAGAACGCACACATTCACGCTCACTGAGCGAACAACACGCTCACAACGACCAGACAGAGCCACTGCAGAAATTGCCAAAAAGCCCAATCTCGGCGGTGCGTTGGATCCCGTCCGTTCTGTGGCGCACAATATCGGGCAGGCATGAGCCAGGCGGCGGCCGCTGAGTGGAAGCGTCCAGCTGGCAGTGGATGTCGGCGCTGAGCCGTTACCTCGTCTTCTCCAGTAGTGGAGCCGAAACTCGCTGGCAGATGCTCGCATGATACAAGCTGCATGATGCAAGCTGCATGATGACAGCATAGTCTGTGCTGCTGACTGCCATCTCATCAGCAGACGAAGCATGGCAGGGCTCTCAACACGGCATGCTCGCGAGCACGATGCTCTGAAATGCGTGCACTGCGTGCTCTCATTGCCCGAAAATGTTAGATAGCTTGCCAACAGAAGAGGACATCGTTCCTCGGAGCCCGTTCTGCTTGGCTTCTTCCAGCACCAATAAGATTCTGCAACGTCACCGGAAAGCCGTCACACGTGACTGCGTGGCAACATAGCCTGTGCTGCCGACTGCCATCTCGTCAGCAGACGAAACATGGCGGGGCTTTGAACACGGCGTGGAACCGCCCGCGGCACATACTTCGTCTGCCTAGTCGCACGCGAAACAGCCGTTACTCAAATTTGAAACAGACTATAATCCTGAACAGCACCATTGATGATCCTTAATTCAAACACCTGAATGTCCCGGGTGACCACGTGTGGCACCGTCAGCAAGCGGAACAACAGCTGCATGGTCACCGCCACGTCCTGCTGAGGGAGCACTCGGCTAACACTGCACGGGATGAGCTGATATCTGGCGATGACGGTGTCCCCCCCCCCACGGTGTATCCCGATGAGACAAACAGGGACAAAGGGCTCTCAGCCGCACACTCCCAGCCAATTCGTATGGTAATTTTGAACACATCGGTAAAGAAAAATAACACAAATTCCTCTCACTTGTCATTGATTAGCTAGCTTCGGATCTCACCCCGCGCATTTTTTCCGAGCCCTGGCGCGATTCTTGGGAACCCACTACTTGACTGCCAGTACAAATGTGACAAATTTTGCAGTTCAAGAAGTCTCGAAATACAATTTGGACGATTTTATCAATGGAAGCGGAGTCTCCCTTGTGTACAAACTCTGGAAGGTAAACACAAATATATGTAGAGGGACACCGACACTACAGAGCACCAATGTGTTCTTCGGGAACACTCACAGCCGTGTAGTGAACATCGGGACGAGATAGCATCTGAGAGACAGTTTGGCTCTAGTGAATGGCCCATGTGGCGCACCGCTGTTCTCGTTCTCTTGGTCAAGGTCACGGTCAAGGTCAGCAGGTGGTCGGCTGTGTCGGGTGGTGCCGGCTCCGTCACCGCCCACGTCACACTGACCGGTCGGGTTTGGCCGGCAGGTGTGGTGTGTTATCGCCTGGGGTGACGGGTCGGGTTTGGCCGGCAGGTGTGGTGTGTTATCGCCTGGGGTGACGGGTTATGTTTGGCCGGCAGGTGTGGTGTGTTATCGCCTGGGGTGACGGGTCGGGTTTGGCCGGCAGGTGTGGTGTGTTATCGCCTGGGGTGACGGGTCGGGTTTGGCCGGCAGGTGTGGTGTGTTATCGCCTGGGGTGACGGGTCGGGTTTGGCCGGCAGGTGTGGTGTGTTATCGCCTGGGGTGACGGGTCGGGTGGCCGGCAGGTGTGGTGTGTTATCGCCTGGGGTGACGGGTCGGGTTGGCCGCGGTGTGGTGTGTTATCGCCTGGGGTGACGGGTCGGGTTTGGCCGGTAGGTGGGTGTGTTATCGCCTGGGGGACGGGTCGGGTGGCCGGCAGGTGTGGTGTGTTATCGCCTGGGGTGACGGGTCGGGTTTGGCCGGTAGGTGTGGTGTGTTATCGCCTGGGGTGACGGGTCGGGTGGCCGGCAGGTGTGGTGTGTTATCGCCTGGGGTGACGGGTCGGGTTTGGCCGGCAGGTGTGGTGTGTTATCGCCTGGGGTGACGGGTTATGTTTGGCCGGCAGGTGTGGTGTATTATCGCCTGGGGTGGATTTCGGGTGCCGTGTACCCCCAGTGTCACCTGTGTGTTGATGCCGAGTGCCTGGCAGCCTGGCCGTGCCCTGGTGATGCCCCTGGTGGCGCTGTGCTTCACCTATGCACTCCGAATTACTCCACCCGTGCACTCGGAATAACTGCACCCGTGCACTTCGGATAGCAGCACCCGTGCACTCCGAATAACAGTACGCGGAGTAGTGACACTGGTGATGGTGACGACCCCACTCCGCCACCACAGGCTCGGGTTGACGCCACTCCACCACCACAGGCTCGGGCTGACGCCACTCCGCCACCACAGGCTCGGGCTGACGCCACTCCGCCACCACAGGCTCGGGCTGACGCCACTCCGCCACCACAGGCTCTGGCTGACGCCACTCCGCCACCACAGGCTCTGGCTGACGCCACTCCGCCACCACAGACTCTGGCTGACGCCACTCCGCCACCACAGGCTCGGGCTGACGCCACTCCGCCACCACAGGCTCGGGCTGACGCCACTCCGCCACCACAGGCTCGGGCTGACGCCACTCCGCCACCACAGGCTCGGGCTGACGCCACTCCGCCACCACAGGCTCGGGCTGACGCCACTCCGCCACCACAGGCTCGACTGCCCGTCCTCATCACAATAAGCTGGAGGGCATCGACGACCTATTTACAGTTCCAGTGTTGACCAACCTTCATGGTCACTGAACTCGGACGGGTTTCGATTTCGTGTTGGTGACAAATAATTAGACATATGCTCACGTTGTTCACCAGGTGTCGTCGAACCCCGCGGCCAGTAGCTATTCTATCGAAAGTAGCAGGTGATTTGTAGCTAATTTATGAAAATCTGAGGAGGGCCTGTGTCCAGCACCAGCACTGGCAGCAATTCTTCCGCAACCAAACGTTCATCACCTGTCGGCTGGACGAATGCTGCTATTTCTTTTCAAAAAGGTCAGTTATACGCCAGGTTATCGAGGATTTATCATGTTGATATCGAAACAACCACTAGGCTAATCACAGCTCAATCACAAGGCTGTAAACATCAAGGCTAGATTGCTTGCAATAACATACTTACATCTGAACCGTGACAGGAAAGTTGCATAAGCTTCCGAAGTCATGGAATACCACAAACACGATGACACGCTCGGACTTAATGCTATTAGATACGTATGCACTAGTGCAGTGCTGCAGCCAGACTTTCATCTCGTGGGGACGGCACCCAGGGACATGACATGTCCGCCCCTACCCCCTCCCAAATGGATAGGCGGACACTGGCATTTTTGGACATGAGTTGAATCATAATTTTCTAAATTATCATGAACACTAAGCATCCTAAGCGTAAATCCTTTACCAACGAAAATCGTCCATTTTTGGTGTGGCTTTCTTTTCAGCATTGAGTCGAATACCGACTAAATCTGTCTTAACCTTTGTTGCTTTCTGGGGCTCTTTGCGCCGATTGACCCATGGGGCCCCAAGACCTCCTTGGGTGCCCAGAGTGGGCTCCGATAGGAGTTTCCCTGCGGGACCTGATGACCACATATACGGTCCATTGAGAACCTGGCTGATGGGCCCTCTGAGAAAAGACCCCAGTGTCAACAGAGGATCACCATCCACAGGGACCTGAACCAGAAAGCCTCCTGAGGACCCCTTCAGTGTCAACAGAGGATCCTGACCCTCCACAGGGAACCGTGAACCCAAAGGCCTCCAGGACCTCCCAGTGTCAACAGTGTCCACCTCCACAGGGAACCGTGAACCTCGCTGAGGGACCAGAGGAGGCTCCAAAAGGGGATCCATTGAGTGCTCAGAAGAGGCTCTAGCAGGGGCTCCGTTGAGGGCCCAGAGGAGGCTCCAACAGGGGCTCCGCTGAGGGATCAGATGAGGCTCCAGCAGGGGCTCCGTTGAGTGCCCAGAGGAGGCTTCAGCAGGGGCTCCGTTGAAGGACCAGAGGGGCCTACACGGCCACCGAGAGCCCGACTGATGGACCTCCTGAGCAGCCAGAGGGCCCCCTGGGGGCACCGTGAACAAAAGGACCTATTTGGCAAGATCAGAGGCCCCTGAGTGGCCAAAGGGCCCCCTGAGCAGCAGCTGTGGGCCTGTGAGTGCCCAGAGGGTCTCTGAGCAGCCACAGGGCCTCTGTGGACTCCGTCAGTGACACAAGAGGGCCTGAGTATCCAGATGGTGCACCCTGAGTGAGGAGAGGGTAGGCCTTTAACAACCACAGTGGCGTGTGAGTGGCCAAAAGGGCCTCCCTAGCGGACCCCGTGAGTGTCCAGAAGGCAGTGACCGCAGTAACGAGTGATGAGTGATGAGTGATGAGTGATCAGCTTCTCAGTGATGAGAAGCTGCCGACCATCGCCGCACCACACTATTCATGCCGGCCGGTGTGATAGGTGTGAGCAGGGCTCCGACTGCCACACCACTATGGCCGTCTGGCAGTGGTGTGCTGGATTCGGCACGGCTGTCAATCACTGCCGCGATAGACTGTGCACAGACGCCGACCACCGCTGCACCACACCAGTGACGCTGACCGGTGTGCACAGCACGCAGCACTACATCTGCCAGACGAGCCCACACCTGTCATAGCAGCGCCGATCTACATCGGTCCTCCATGAGCCGCGTGCCTTTGTTCAGCGGACTCGACACATGCGATCTTGAAACAATCACTGCACGATAGCCGCAGTAGCCAAGACTTAGACCGAACCACCAAGGTTAACCAGGCGTCCAGCCTTGGGCCCGATTCCACCGATTTAGCCCACGGAAGAACCGCCCCCGTAATCCGGCTCTACGAGGTCCTGATTGGTCATCATTGCCCAGCCCACTCATTATTGTTCTGTTTTATTTTCCCCTTCGCCCACAGGACTTTGATGTCCTTGGAAGACTTTGTATATCTGCGCATTTCGCGTCCGCCAAAACTGCTAGTACTGCTTTGCTCAATCAGCTGGACTCCTACCTGGGTGCACCAGATATGGTCACGTGTCTCATTTCACTTCGTGTCCCAATCGTGATCCCCCCCCCCCTCTCCCTCTGGAGGAAGATAGCTCGAAATACCTGTTGAATACACACCACTGCTATGCGCAAGTACTGAACTCACCTACGTCTCTTTACCAGATTGCAACGATTTAAAACACCAAAATGTACCGATTGGGTCATTTTCAACGAGGAAATCCTTGCTCAACACTTCCACTCCACTCAATAACAATTTGTAGTCACTGGAAGTCTAAGTCGCAGCCAATGATGCGTGATGTATTCACCCGCAGTCAGCTGGACGCAACTGCGCTGTCGGCGGCGGGTCCGTCGGCTCCGATGCCCGTCTGCTCGATGAAGATCTACAGCGACGTCGCCGACAAGACGATTGCCGAAACTGTCAATATCGGCGACCCCCTGACGCTGGAGGTCAGCATCGACGAGCAGGAGGTGTACGGCATGCGCATCATCGACTGTGTCGTGCGTGACGGCATGGGCTGGGGACAGCAGCAGCTCATCAACACTGACGGGTGAGTGACGGCATGGGCTGGGGACAACAGCAAAGGGGGTGGGGACAAGCTCATCAACACACGGGGGGTGGGGGGGGGGGGGGGGGGGGAGCAGAAGCTTTCCAACCCGACGGGGGGGTTTGGGGATGGGGGGGGGAAAAGAAGTGGCTATCAACCTGACGGGTGAGTGTCGGCATGGGCTGGGGACAACAGCAGCTTACCAACACTGACGGCTGAGTGTCGGCGTGGGCTGGGGACAGCAGTAGCTCATCAACACTGACGGGTGAGTACCGAGGAATGGGCTGGGGACAACAGCAGCTCATCAACACTGACGGGCGAGTACCGAGGCAGACCGAGTGTGCAGCAGTCCCTGGTGTTGGTGATGGTCAGGATGTTGGGTCAATGGGGGGCTCATGTAAGGGCAGACATTTAGAGAGATACTTCGAAAAGGGATATTTTTAGTGAGAAACAAAGGGAGATAAGGATATAAATAGCGAGATAGAAAGAGAGTAAGAGAGAGAGAGAAAAGAGAGCGGGATCAATAGAAAGAGAACGGGAGTGAGTGAGTGAGAGAGTGGGAAGGGATAAGACAGAGAAAAAGCATCATAGGTGATTGGGAACGTCTAATAGATAGGCATTTATCTAATTATTGCACGGAATTTGCTTATAGTGCGTGGTGTGCGAGGTTTCATGAACCATTAGTTCAGTGAGGAAGGTCAGAACACTGACCGCGCTATTCTGCATCGGTGTCTTTCGCCGCACTGAAGTTCGTCGAGCAGGTTTTTGTTTTCCAGAAAATGTCGCGATCATCGTGTGTTGACCATTCGCTCGACCAGCTTACTAACGCAGTTAGTAAGTGAGGTAAGCCAATATCCTTTTGGGGTGTAGTGATCTTTGTGCGGCTTTAGTAATGGGATGACTACATTTCCCCGTCAATGGAGCAGTGCGAGTTGATGGGCTTGGCCGATTGTTCCTCGTCCTGCTTCAGTTTCGTCTCAAGAGAGGACAGGCATCAGCCAACGTCTGACTGCGGCCGGAGCTGGCCTGACCTCGGTCTGTCCACAGCTGACCTCGGTCTGTCCACAGGCCTGACCTCGGTCTGTCCACAGCTGCCCGGTAGACTACGAGATCTTGGGCCCGATGAAATACAGCGACGCGAAGACGAGCGGCTCCGTGCGCTTCGAGGCACACAAGTTCCCGTACACAGACTCGGTGTACTACCAGTGCAGGGTGCGGCTTTGCCTCAAGTACACCGGCGGCTGCGACACTGTGGTAGGTGGCCGTGCGCTGGGCGGATATGGCCAGTCGTGCACCACCTTTGGCCGTACGCTGGCGATTAATGGCCAGTCGTGCACCACCTTTGGCCGTGCGCTGGGCGGATATGGCCAGTCGTGCACCACCTTTGGCCGTACGCACGAGCAGTCATTGCGCCGTGTGTGTCTCGTAGCCAACGGGCTCTCTGAAGGTCCAACGAAGTTGTGGCTGCTAACGCGCGAAGCCCCGACGGACAGACGGAAGGAACGCGCCGTGTATAAATTTGTTTATAGCTATCACCTAGTGATCTTACGGAGGAGTAAAGTAAAATAACAACACTAAACATCTGGGAGATGTCCCTCGCCTTCAGCACATTAACGTCACATACAATAGCGTAAAACTCCCTAAATGTAAATGTACACTTGCACTAGGCTTGCTTGCAAAACCCACTCGCTTTGGAGGCGGCGCAAATGACCTCTATGGTCCGCCATGACTATAAGCTCACTCGTCCCCCCCCCCCCACGCATCTCGTGTGGGTGACATAATGCCTGAAAACAGTTCATCGTCAAAAACTTAGTTGCTTGTAATTTCAGACTTTTGTCTCATGATGCACCTTTGCGTTGATATCTGATCGCTTGAGCTCTATTTTGCTTTTCAGAGTGGTAGCTACTGACATCTGTTTGCAACGCTTGCCTCATTTTGCCGCTGCTAATCGCCAGCGTTAGTTCGTCAGGTCCAGCTCTCAGTGGGCAGCTGCCAGGGCCCCACTCTTGGTAGCCACTTCCCTGTGTCCAACTCTTCTGGTCGAGCTCACTGTACTTAGCTCCGTTCTTCAGCAGCTACCCTAAAGATGGCGTCCCTTCTTCTCTCCTCCCTTTCTTTTCTTGGCACAACACATATTCTGATCGGAACGCTATTCATCCTTGCCACGAGCGTGAACACTACTGAAGCAATAGTGCACAACAATGGTTAGTTCACAATACGTACAATAGTGCACTAGAGCGGTTTTGACTCTTGTCCTACCAAACAACACCCTGGTTTTCATTTCATTTCAGCTGACTTAAAAGACCCCCGTTCCTCTGTGGGGACGCTCACGGTTATCTAGTTGTCTGACAGTTGTATGACAGTTGTCTGGCAGTTGTCTAGTTGTCTGACAGTTGTCTGGCAGTTGTCTAGTTTTCGGGCAGTTGTCCAGTTGTCTGGCAGTTGTCTAGGTGTCTGACAGTTGTCTAGCTGTCTGACAGTTGTCTAGTTGTCTGACAGTTCGCTGACAGTTGTCTGACAGTTATCTGACAGTTGTCTGACAGTTACCTGACAGCTAACCTGTCCTGGCCGTTCCAGCCGCCGGTGTGTAAGGGCGGGAAGAACGTGCGGCGACGTCGCGCGCTGCAAAACGCCACCGTCAGCGACTACGACCCCGAAGATGAGCGGGTCATCGAAGTCTTCAGCGGGCTGTACGTCAACGAGGGCTCCGAAGTGGACGAGCCGACCGAAGATGGGCCGACGCGGGTAGGTTTTGGCCAGCCATCGGTGGTCACTCACCATTGTTGTCCAGTCTCAGACTCCCCCAGCTGTTCAATGCTTGGCTGAGTCAAACCGCCAGTCACATCTAGCAGCTAAGGTGTTCGCCCAGTGGCATTGGAACAGAGGCTCCAATGGCGTGGACATTTCGCTACGCAACTCAGGCATTCACCCAGGGGCATTGCAACACAAGCTCCAATGGTATGGACATTTCACTACGCATATAAGGTATTACCCTAGGGGCACACAAGCTCCAATTGGATGGACATTTCCCTATTTAGATAAGGTGTTCACCAATGGGCATTGGAACACAAGCTCCAATGGGATGGACATTTCACTACTCATATAAGGTGTTCACCAGGGGGCATTGGAGCACAAGCTTCAGTGGTATGGACATTTCACTACTCATATAAGGTGTTCACCAGGGGGCATTGGAGCACAAGCTTCAGTGGTATGGACATTTCACTACCCATATAAGGTGTTCACCAGGGGGCATTGGAGCACAAGCTTCAGTGATATGGACATTTCACTACTCATATAAGGTGTTCACCAGGGGGCATTGGAGCACAAGCTTCAGTGATATGGACATTTCACTACTCATATAAGGTGTTCACCACGGGGCATTGGAGCACAAGCTTCAGTGGTATGGACATTTCACTACTCATATAAGGTGTTCACCAAGGGGTATTGGAGCACAAGCTTCAGTGGTATGGACATTTCACTACTCATATAAGGTGTTCACCAAGGGGCATTGGAGCACAAGCTTGAGTGGTATGGACATTTCACTACTCATATAAGGTGTTCACCAGGGGGCATTGGAGCACAAGCTTCAGTGGTATGGACATTTCACTACTCATATAAGGTGTTCACCACGGGGCATTGGAGCACAAGCTTCAGTGGTATGGACATTTCGCCACGCAGCTTTCAGCAGCGAGAAAATTGATAGAAAAGCGACATTTGCGTGTCAAGGATCGTGGACCAGCCTCCCTCCGAGCAGCCCTCCTGTCGTTGCAGTCGCTCCTTTGAATAGCTTTGGCCAAACTGGATAAGCGTTCTTTTCGACGAGGCGGCGGGCCCATGCACCTCATGAAATGAAATAATGTACCTGCTTTCATATTTAAAAAATGCCTTTTCCTATTGCATTCCCGTGTTCTCCTTTGCATCCTCTCCCTGCCAAAATTGGATAGCTTTGCCAGGAGGTGCTCGGATCCACCCATCCATAATTAACTGAAGCGCATTCATACCCAAGCAGTATCGAGCAGAAGCATGCTGGACTACTAATGCATCTAGACCATATATGGTATAGATGCATTAACAACTATAGTTGCTTTGCCCATAAATGGCAATATGTGAACAAATGAGACGCTGCCCCTGTGCCAAAAGGCTACCTGATGACATTTATTAGCTAGAGTACAATCCAGGGCTCGTGATCATGAAACACATGGGTTAATTGTATTTGGAATTAACTTTGCTCTATTACATAATAGCATAACGCACATGTACCGATCCTGGCGCGACCATTTCCTACCTACCTCCAACCTCTCTAAGACTATAGCCTATCCGTACTACGCCTATTGAACTAATTTGAATATTCGTCTCAAGTTCAGTGCACCTCTTCCACTCCAGTGTCCACCCCTTTACTCGTTACCATTCCTAAGTGTTCATGAAAATAAAATTTTGCCGAATTGCACAGGGTGTCGTCAGCCAACAGGCATGGTTCGGTGGAGCTCTTACCGGCAACATTACACAGGGTGCGGTCAGCCAACAGGCATGGTTCGGTGGAGCTCTTACCGGAAGCATTACACAGGGTGCGATCAGCCAACAGGCATGGTTCGGTGGAGCTCTTACCGGCAACATTACACAGGGTGCGGTCACCCAACAGGCATGGTTCGGTGGAGCTCTTGCCGGCAACATTACAGGGCCGTCAACCAACAGGCATGTTCGGTGGAGCTCTTGCCGGCAACATTGCACAGGGTGCGGTCAGCCAACAGGCATGGTTCGGTGGAGCTCTTACCGGCAACATTACACAGGGTGCGGTCACCCAACAGGCATGGTTCGGTGGAGCTCTTGCCGGCAACATTACACAGGGTGCGATCAGCCAACAGGCATGGTTCGGTGGAGCTCTTACCGGCAACATTACACAGGGTGCCGTCAGCCAACAGGCATGGTTCGGTGGAGCTCTTGCCGGCAATATCCGGTGGTACGTTGTTCGTGTTCAAGCAGCTGACAGATCTGGGCAGCAGCCCAGATGACAGTATCTGAGCTGCGCCAACGTAGCGCTCACAGGCCAACGTATCTCTACGCCGTGGCTGACTGCGCCTTGTTCGTCTCTCAGGCCGAGCTGGACGACGACGACATCCTCTGCATTTCGCCGCGCACCTTCGCCATTGCCATCGCCATCATCGGCCTCTTGCTGATGATCGCCGTCATCGTCGCCATCATGGTCATCATCAGCCGGCGGCGGCGACGCAAGACGGTCAGCGCCACCGGCAGCTCCATCTACAGCGGCCCCTACACCAACACCGCCTACTCGCACTCGAGCTAGGCCAGTGGCGTCATCGTCGCCCAGCGGCAGCTCCAGCTACAGCGGCCCCCACACCAGCACCGCCTACTCGCACTCGAGCTAGGCCAGTGGCGTCATCGTCGCCCAGCGGCAGCTCCAGCTACAGCGGCCCCTACACCAACACCGCCTACTCGCACTCGAGCTAGGCCAGTGGCGTCATCGTCACCCACCGGCAGCTCCAGCCACAGCGGCCCCCACACCAGCACCGCCTGCTCTCACTTGAGCTAGGTCGGCCGGCGTCGCCAGTGAGTATGTAAGCGCAGGTGTCGTCAGCCATCGGTCTGCAGGTGGTGTAGGCGGTGCCAGTGATGGGCGCCACTCGTTGTCAGGTTTGTGCCGGTGTTTCGGTGCCATCGCTGTTCAGCATGGCATGTCTCTTGAATAAAGGAGCCCAGGACTTACAAATCCGTTCATTCGACGTCAGTTGACGATGTGCAGTTTGCTCCTTCATTGCTCTCGTATACGTTCCCTTACACATAACTATGGCCGCTCCCAAGCGTCATGCATTACCGGATTACCGGATACTAATTGGATCTAAAAATTGCTGGGCTCCCTCGTTCTTGAGACAGATAGGTGACATTTATTCGTATGTTTTGTTGAACCGGGCGACTAAACTAGTGCTTTACGAGTGGCTCTGCCACATTTTTTGCAGTGTGGTGGTACGATGGCGATGAATGAATCCACTCCGAAACAGAACGGATAGCTTGTTTAATTAATAAGAAGTAAGCCTTTTTGCTGCGTCTGTAAAGTGAATGCATTTTACGAGAAGCAATTATACAAGCAAATTCCGTCTGCATCTTGTCATGCATCACTTTTTCACTGCCTCGTAGTTCTTATTTGATGACCTGGTGACAACTGTAACTGATACTAACGATGTTTCCTGTAACTCTGCCTGATTTCCCCGCGCGCTACAGATCCAGATAATATTTATTGTAATCCAGTCGAAGTGTGTGTTTGTGTGAACGTTCCCAATGGAGATAACCATTGTTTTGATACGTCACACCGAATAAAGGATCCTTGTATTACGAATTGAACGTTCGCAACCAGTCCCAAAATACAACATTAGCAAGCAGATTGTCTTTGCATCTCACATGGATAAATGATATTAAATTTGGGTCTCTAAACTGGAAATTCTTTGTCAGTTAATGATATATTAAACAAGTCGTGAAAACTTCAAGTTATCTTTAATGCATTAGGCTTAGCATGAAATATTACATTATCTCACAAACACGGACTGGTTCTTGTATGAAAATGGTTCGGTTCACTACGCTTCGACGCCATCGGTGTCCATGTCCTGTCATGACATATTGAGATGCCATGTGCCATGCCACTGGTACAAAACTGACAGGTTCATTGGACATCATTGCACCAAGTAGGCAGGGGTGGATACAGTGGGGCATGTGCCTCTCCCCATGAAAAGATGACGCCTCTTCAGCCCGAAAAGCCGCTCCCTCAGGAAGCAAACAGGAACATTAACGTCTCACACGTGGAACGTCAGACACCTTGCTCCTTGATACACGTGGGCAGTATATAATGTTACAGATTCTTCCGTGTCTCAGTTAGATTAAGAGATGGCTTCTTGACGTGAGCTGTATTGGCCGGTCCTTGCTATCGCAGTAATCAATATACAACTAGAATCCACACTCCCAGAAGGCCGCTAATCAAGGCCACACCCATAATGCCGCTGGTCAAGCCCACACAGCCCTTTGGAATGCCACTTCGACTTCCACTGCCGGCCAGCGCCTCCCCTCACCGCCCGAAGTTAACACCCCAGCCAACGCCCTAAAAACCGAAGTCGTGTCACGAACACCACACGGCTCCAATACGCGACAGCGCCACCTATGCCTCGTAGAAGTAACCACTACATGGCATATCTTCGCTAGGTTGTATTTCTTAACATTCTCCCGCCGTTGCAGCAAGGAATAAAGAACAATCTACCTTCTGCAACACAATTAGTCAGACAATGGTGTAAGTAATAAATAAAACAATCGCAACACACTAGCACTACCGACTATCTCAGCTCGCTAACATCTTACAGACCATCACGACTCGCTAGCACTATCGCCAATCGCAAAAAGAAACCGTCTGCGGAAGCAAACAGCACTAATGCGAGATCAAAGCATATTATTATCAAAAACAGTCGTGGCAGGATCTTACCGGGATGGACAGGCCTAAACGAGCTCCAAATCATACAAACGCTGAATTGCGCGAGTGCGAATACCCTTCTCCGTACGAACTTATGCCGACCTACTCAGCCCGTCCCTACCAAGATACAATTTGGTGATAACACCCATCATCGACTTCATCCTGGGAACGTTGTCCTCGCGTACGAGCACTACCGAGCCAACAGACAGCTTGCCATGCGAGGAGAACTTCCTTACTGAAGGGGGCAAATTCCGCAGGTACTCTGACGACCACACAGACCAGAACCTGTTCAACCTCCTCTCGCACACCCTAGCTCTCTCAGAAAGGTTCTGCACAGATACACTATCAGGGTCCTCACCTACCATAGCCTGGAAACCTGCGCCCCTGCCCAACAGGAAGTGGTTAAGCGTCAGCGCGTTAGCACAGTCCACTCTGTCGCCAACAAACGTCAAAGGACGCGAGTTGACGCACGCTTCCACCTCTGACAGGACAGTCCTCAATTCAGTCAGAGTCAAACAGCGCGTTCCCAGTGACTTCCGGTGGCCGGCCTTTACCGACCGAACGAGGCGCTCCCACCAGCCGCCCCACCAGGGCGACAGTGGCACTATACACTTCCACTCCGGAGCCAAGTGTCCGAAGTCGCTTTGCAGCCGAACATCTGCCCCCTTGAAGCTGGCACCGTTGTCAGAGTAGATGCAGCTTCGCAGACCCTGCCTCGCCGAGAAGCGCCTCAGTGCCATCATGAACTCCTCCAAAGATAATGAGCCTGTGAGTTCAAGACGGATCGCCCTGGTCACTGCGCACGTGAACAAACAAATGTAGAGCTTTTGCTTCGGCTGCTCTACAGAAAAAAGTGGACCTGCGAAATCGACGCCAGTCACTGTAAATGGCGGAGCTTGGGTCACTCGGCACCTGGGAAGCGGGGCAACAGCCTCGTTACATGCCCTGGCGTCCTGCCTTTTACATGCGGCACAAAACTTCTTTACCCTTTTGGCGAGGAACCTCAGACCGATGATCCAGAACGATCCTCGCAAAGCAGTGATCATAGTTGACACCCCAGCATGTCGCATCAAATCGTGCTGTTCTCTGACGAGCAGCTCGGCCACACGCCCTTTAGGTAGAAGAATAGGGTGCTTGTCCTCATAGGAGAGGTCAGACAATTGAAGCCTCCCTTTAATCCGCAGAAGACCATCATCTCCCCAAAACGGTGTCAATCCGTACACAGATGAACCTTTCGACACGTCCTTACCCTGCTTCAGGTCTCGCATCTCGTCGGGGTACGCCTCACGCTGAGTGGCCCTGAGCAACTCTACCCTGGCGTCCGCGACCTCCTCAGACGAGAGCCGAGCCTGGCTCTGCCTGTCATTCGTGCATTGTCATTCGTGCATTGCGGATGAATCTCTTCGTCCACCCCACGACACAAACCAGTCTTTGCAGAGACCCAGAGCGTTGAGCGTCAATCAGCTCCCCCTGTTGGGTCTCGGCTGTAGCAGAGAACAGAACGACCTCTTCCTCGAGATGCTCAGTCGCATTCGGTTCCGACCTGCTCGAGACTGGAGGCTGACCAGCGGACTCAGATAGCTAGCCCGGCCCAGGCAGCCAAAGCGGCGAGCTCATCAGCTGCTCCGCTGTCACCCCTCTGGTGGTCGGGTCGGCAGGGCTGTCCTCTCCTGGCACATGCGACCAGTTCCACGGATTGGTCAAGTTGTGGATCTCAGACACCCGGTTAGCCACAAACTGTTTCCATCTCTGCGGACTGCCTCGGATCCACCCTAAGGCAACCATCGAGTCCGTCCAGCACAAACATCTGGTGCTGTTCGGTAGACGCAGAGCCTGTCGCACGTAAGTTACCAAACGTGCAGCGAGTAAACTACCCAGCAACTCGAGCCTAGGCAGACTCACCCTTTTGACAGGTGCCACCCTGCCCTTCGCCATGACCAGTGATACACTGTACGATCCATCAGGCAGTGGAGTGCGGAGGTAGACCGTAGCACCATAACCATTAGGA
This sequence comes from Ashinkailepas kermadecensis, assembly GCA_034440615.1. Taxonomy (NCBI): domain Eukaryota; kingdom Metazoa; phylum Arthropoda; class Thecostraca; family Neolepadidae; genus Ashinkailepas; species Ashinkailepas kermadecensis. The sequence goes on along the minus strand of JAOTOM010004809.1, from coordinate 43,956 downwards.
GATGCGTCTCCAAACACATGCAGCTCCACGCCACCTACCGTGTCACCCCACCCTCGGTCAGATTAGGAGCGAGGGATCCGGAACTCCCTCAAGGAACCGAGGCCATGCACCCACTCTGAGAAGATCGAGCAGTACTCCTCGGGCAGCACTTCATCCTACTGCAGTCCGAGCTGCCAAAGCTCCTGAAACAGGCACTTTGCCACCATCGTGAACGGGGTAAGAAACCCCAGAGGGTCGAAGAGCCTTGCAATGAAGCTCAGCACGACACGCTTCGTGGGCACAAGGCTACTAGGAAGCGTCACACCATCGAACGAGAAAACGTCATCGTCTGGTATCCACTTCACCCCGAGACACACTCTGGCTGATTGCTGCCTGCCACGCTGTGCGCCTTGTCGAATACAAGTGGACTGTTCGACATGCACTTGGACAGAGTCATGCCAGCGTCGACCATCACCGACTGCGCTTCAGTCAGCATCGAGTGCGCCTCCCGCTCGTCATCAGCACCAGATATTAGGTCATCCACATAGAAATTGTCTAACATCTCTGTGATGGCACGTGTCCGAGCATACTGGGACAGGTGGTGACGAATAGTAGCGTTCAGCAAGAACGGGCTACTCGAGACGCCAAACGTCACTCTCAGAAATCTCATCACACGGGTCCTGCCCTCACAGTTCCACAGAAACCTGTGAATGTCCCGATCCTCTCTCCTCAGACGGATCTGCAAGAAAGCCTTTACGATGTCGGCTGTCACAGCATACCGCCAGCGTCTGAATCTGAGCGACACCTCCACAAGGTTGGGTATCAGGCACGGACCCACCTCCAGACAGTCGTTGACAGACACACCATTCGGACCGCAGGCAGAGGCATCGAACACCGGCCTCACCTTCGTTGTGGTGCTAGAATCTTTCAACACCGGCCTGTGAGGCAGGTAAAAGGTGGGGTGAGGGCTCTCAAGCTCCTGGCTGGGAACCTCAGCTGTCACACCAGTCTCCTCCATCTCCTGCAGAGCTGAGGAGTACCTCTCCTGCAATGCCGGGTCCCTAGCCTGCTTACGAGTGAGGGCACCCAAACGAGCCTCAGCTTCACGACGGTTGTTCTCCAGCTTGCTTACACCGTCACCCTGCTTCCATGGCAGAGCCACCTCATACCTGTCGTCAGAGAAGCGGACAGTGGAGTTGAAATCATCCAACACCTTGGAGCCGACAGGCTCATCAGCTTTGATGCCCATGCCCTGCAGGCTCCAAAGGTTACGTATCCAGTCCTCATGGAGGTCGCCCAAGGTGAGCAGCTTGTATGCGGCGCCACTTGAGGCACCAGAGACAGGAGCGGAAACACAAGAGATAATCCATCCAAATCCTGTCTCCTGAGCGACTGCACCTCCTGAGCAGCGGATAGAACCCTGCTTGAACAAACTCCAGTAGAGGTCCAGACCTATCAAGATGTCAATACACAGTCGACGATCAGCGACATAGCTGTCAGCCAGCTCAACTCCTTGAAGGGAGTCGAACACCTCCTTGGAAACACGACGACGCTGCAAGGTAGAGCATATCACTGGAACCTGGACAGCCTTGATGGATCGGACTGTGGGGAAGGACAAATTAGCACCACTCACTCTGATTTCACGCACATCACGGTCACAAGTGGACTTCCCTCCACCAAAGGCAGCATACGATACTTGCTCAGTGCCGAGCCACTTTCCATCGACACTCCTCACCAAGGCCTCGGACACGTAACTCCGGTCAGAGCCACTGTCAAACAGTAATGTGGCAGACACTGGCCCATCCACACCATGGACCACAACACTGGCAGTGGGCAGAACAATGCAACGGTTATCACCACCGTTGCACGACAGGGAAGCCTGAGGGTGAGACTCATCAGCACACCGATCAGTGCCGGACACACTCTGAGGCTTAGCAATCCCCTCGCTTACAACATCGCCGGCTTGCTGCTTATAGCAACACAACGCGTTGTGGTTACCATGACAGGACTCGCACTGCCCACTCGTATAGCAGCTTCTAGCCTGGTGGCCCTTCTTCAGGCACAGAAAGCACAGGCCAGCAAGCCTAATTCTTCTCATACGCTCACGAACTGGCAAGCGTAACAAAACGTCACACTTATCTATCCGGTAAGGCTTCTGGCAGAAGCTGCAGACTGAATGAAAGACCGACTGAAGAGCTGCTGCAGAGGCTCCTCTGCTCTGGAAGCTCCTACGGTCCTGTCGCCTGTTACTCCTCTGCTGCAGGCTGTGGCCGCTCGCTCCTTGATGGCAACTGCCGGCTCCCTCATGAGAACTGGCTCCCTGGTGAGAGCCGACTCCCTGGTGATCGGTGTCGCCCCCCCTGCTGGTGGCCACCAGAACCTGCAGCTTCGCCCAAGCCATTGTAGGCACCGGACAGCTCCCGCGGGTGGATCTCCCTGCTCAGAAATGTCATGAGCCACTCCAAATCAGTTTCCCTGCCAGACCCATCACGGGCCCACTCCAGACGGAGAGCTGTCGGCAGCTTGGATGAGACAAGCGGGGTTAGGAACACACCATACTTATCACCTCCCACATCAAGGGCCTCGAAACTGCGGATGTGCACCAGCAACTCGTCTTGTAAGCTTTGAGGAGACTTAAACTGAACAGAGCCAAGCTCCAGCAGTGACTGGATGTGTGCGAACACGATTTGCTCTTGGCGTCCAAACCTGTCTCTCAGAATCTTGCAGGTGGTGCTGTAATTACCACTCGTCAACGACAGCCCAGCAATATACAGTTTCGCCTCTCCTTGCAAGAATGACCTCAGATACGTGAGCTTGGTGATGTCAGGAGCATCTGAATCATCAACACCTGCCTTAAAGGACTCCCAAAAACTTGGTCACTGGATGACGTCACCAGAAAACTTTGGCAGGTCCAATTTCGGCAGCTTCATGGACTGAGCTCCACTGTGACTGGCTACAGAGGATGCAGCCTGGGCTTCAGACAGTGAAAGTTCCTCAGCCTTGAGGCGAACACCCAAAACTTCGTTTCTGAACTCACCAGCTTCAGACAGGTCTGGCTCCAACTGTGACTCGTCCAACTCAAGCTCAACCAAGCTTTGAGCTTCATCCCATGCCGCAAGTCTGCGGTCGAACTCACGTGTCAATATCTGTAGCTCACTGCTGTTACACGTCTTCTGATCCACTGCATCTTTTAACTTGCTTGCAGCTCTCTTCAACCAACCCTTTGCAGCAGCACATGCCCTCTTGAGGCGCGACAAATCAGCCATCTCAATCTACAGGTCCCTGGTTCGATTCCTGGTTTCGGCACCAAATGTTATAGATTCTTCTGTGTCTCTGTTAGATTAAGAGATGGCTTCTTGACGTGAGCTGCATTGGCCGGTCCTTGCTATCGCAGTAATCAATATACAACTAGAATCCACACTCCCAGAAGGCCGCTAATCAAGGCCACACCCAGAAGGCCGCTAATCAAGCCCACACTCAGAAGGCCACTAATCAAGGCCATACTCAGAAGGCCGCTAATCAAGCCCACACTCAGAAGGCCACACTCAGAATGCCGCTGATCAAGCCCACACAACCCTTTGGAATGCCATTTCGACTTCCACTGCCGGCCAGCGCCTCCCCCTCACCGCCCGAGGTTAACGCCCCAGCCAACGCCCTAAAAACCGCAGTCGTGTCACGAACACCACACGGCTCCAATACGCCACAGCGCCACCTATGCCTCGAAGAAGTAACCACTATATGGCATATCTTCGCTAGGTTGTAATTCTTAACATATAGGATGTCTTCAGATGATGCCACAAGCAGAAACATTAACGTCGCACGCGTGGAACACATTGCTCACTGGTGCATGGGGTGCATATAGGGTATGCACAGGGTGCATAGAGGATGTATATAGGGTTTATATGGGGTGTATATAGGGTGTCTTCAGATGATGCCACAACCGCGTGCGTCCGTCATGATGGGGGACCACGCCATACTGGAGGACCACGCCACAGAAAATGACACGCATGGTAGTAAGGGAAACGAGGTGGAGGTGCCTATTTAGTGACGTGACCGGATAATTATCCCGGGGAGGGAGGGGAGAAAGGTCATGAAGGTACCATTTAAGGACCAATTCATGAACATCGCCAGGGATCTATCTGAACGGTGTGGTGGTGGTCGCCGATTCAAAGTCGTTTCCAGAATTGTGTGTCTGAAGGTTTCTGGTGCAGGCTGCAACATGCTATGGAACATTGCGAGTACGGTGTAGCGACAAACGATGAAAGCATTGCACCGTTGAAAAGTTATGAGAACATGGTAATTGTAGCAAAAGTTAGCAAGTGGGTGACAAATTTGAAATTAAGGGCGAAGCACAGACATTGAAATTTTACTTTCGCTCCAAAAATATGCCACATCGCCATCATTCCGCAGCCACGTATAGAAAGGACTTGCGCTTGTTGTTTGGCGCGAGAGGAGGGTGCCAGTAGCAACATGTGTGGTAGCCATGGCAGCCGGCTTCAAACTTTTGGAGTGAACGCTGTTGTATCAAGAAAGGCCCCTGACCATCCCGTGAATAAACTGGACCCGGTCTTCGCTACCTATATCATACATATACCTATATAGTGGGGGCATGATCCAGGCAAGTTCCCGAAGGCGTGGACAATTTCACATTTTTACGGATGGAAGGGGTCGATTTGGGTGGCGAAGCAGGGAATTTGTCTTGAGAATGGCGGCAGGGTCGATTCAGAGAAGTTTCCAGGCTTTCAGCCTTTGCCACCAAGGGTGAGGTGCCAATGCATGAATATCATAATGGATGTGTTTCGAATGGGTGGTGGCCAGTGGCGAATTTGGTCCAGGGGTGGGTAATTATCTGAAGAGAGCCCCTTACCTACTTGGCCCCTCCACAGCCACTTTTCGGAAAATCCGCGAATTTCGACCAAGGCGAAGAAAGGCCCCTAACATGATGGAGAGAGCCAAAACTTTCAAAAAGGCACCACTGGCCTGCCAGAAAAAGCCTTGGGTAGTCAAAGATGATCCCTGAAATGACGGAGGGGCCCTAGTTGTCAGAGAGGAACTGGGGCCGTCAGAAAGGGCTCTTGGACCGATGGATGGGCGCATGCCGTATAAGGGTTCTGGCCTGATGGAGCGATGACTGGGATGCTATTGGGGTTTGAAAGGACTCCAGAGGGATGAACAGGAACACTAAGTGTTGACGAGGACTAGCGAAGGCCCATCTCAGAGCTGAAGTTCTACCAATATGAGAGGCAGACATGGCTATTAAGGACTGTGATGGGCCCCTAAAAGCAGGAGTGGGCCCTGAGGGATGAAGGTCTCTGACAGGCGAGCAGACTGAACTTGGATTATCCTGAGCTTGAGAGCGACCCCTAACGCATGAGAAACAGAGGCGCAGCCAAGGGAGGCCCAGCAGGGGGGCCGCTCCTCTTTGGAACGAAAAATACGCTAGATGAAACAAGAAATTGTGAGATAGGCACCGCATAAAATCAGAAACTTTCAGTGCGCGAAGCACGCCGAAAGCTTCTTCTGTTTCATCACATTTTCGGGGGTCGGCCCCCTTAAGGAAGTCCTGGTTGCGCCCCTGGTGATGAATACTGAGGGCCAACCACAGAGTATGGAATTTATTTGAAACCAAAAAGCTGTCGATAACTGGGAAGGGCCTCTAGCAGCTTCAAAGGGCCCTGATTACTAGCCGAGCCCTCTGAGAGCTAAGGAAAGTCCCTGAGGCTAGCGATGGCTGTGAGGAATACCGGAGGCCCGCCTCAGAGCAAGAAAACATTTGAAGCTAGAAAGACTGCCAATGACTTGGAAGGGTCCCTAATAGATGGAGAGGGCCACTAACGATTGAAAAATGGTTACTGAGCGCCAGAGAGGACTGAACTTGACTGAGATGCCCAATGGGCTTGCAAAGGGGTCCCGATTAGAAGAACTGGGCCCCTGAAATATAAAGAGTCATTAAGGGCTACCCATAGTTGTGAGGAATACTGAGGGCAAGGCCTATCGAGTCAGGTTGGACAATAACGTCCGCTGCTGGGATGTCGTTAAGCTACATAAATGACGCGTGTGACGATTGTGATCGACATCAGTTTTTTTATATGTGTACGTACCAAATGAACCAATTACAGTGCAGCATTTTTGTGACTAAATAGTTTTCACTAAAGCGCTTTCGAAATCCATGGTTCAATCAGCGAGTTTGCTTCAAGCAAATTCAACGGTTGAAAATTATATAGGGCGCACGAGCTGCCACGCCAGCCAAGCTCCCGTGGGAGGGATTTGATATGTGAGCATAATTACAACTGTGTTGCATAGAGTTGCGTTTCACGAAAGCTATTCTTTGTATTGTTACAACAATTCTGCACTGTAATTGGTGATCTTGGCGCGCGCACAGATAAAAACTGATATCGATTACAATCGCCACATGCGTCATATATGTAACTAAACGACACCCCAGCAGCTGATTGCTATTGCCCAGGGCTGACTGAGGGCTCGTTCCAGAGCCAGAATATTATTGGCAGCCCGAAAGGCTGTCGAGAACTGGGAAGTTTGCCTGAGATATAGAGCGGTGTCGTCAGCAACTAAACGGGTTGTTATTCTGGGTATTGTCGGACTGATGGATCTTGATTGCAGGTATCGCATTAGCGACTCCAGCAATGGTGTGCCTGATTTTCCAATGTATTTAACAGTATTTGCCTACATATATATATATATATATATATATATATATATATATATATATATATATATATATATATATATATATATATACGATAATATAAATATATATATATATATATATATATATATATATATATATATATAAATATATATATATATAATATAATATATAATAAATTTATATTTATATATATATATATATATATATATATATATATATATATATATATATATATATATATGTATATATTAAAGCGGGGAACTGCTTATTTGGGGTTTCTTGCCGATTTTGGCATACCCGACACGCCGCCCCTGCCATGAACCTCCGACCATTTGCTATCTTCTCTTTGCGCTTGGTCTGGATTGTAAAAAAATATGGGCTATCTGGAACTGGGGCGGAAACTGGAGGCACTGGGGGCGTGAACCACCAGGCCGTCCTAATGGAAACGTGGCTTCCTTGGACCGGGACATGGGCCCTGTTGAGAATGTTCGAGTGCACCCCACCCTACCGCCACTCTGAACGGATTTTTAAGGAAGCCCCTCAGATAAAAATCGTCCAGCATATTCGAGTGCACCACCTTCCCCGATCAACGAGCTTCAGCTAAAGGCGAACTTCTTCCTCCACACCCCACCCTATCCACACAAAAATACTTGTATCAGCGCATGATCTGGTATACAAGCTGGCTTGTTCTGCCAATGTAAGACAACGCGCAAAAGCTTCCAGACGCAGCCGCCAGAGCGGTGACACATGCGAGTAGGACGTGATTTGCCGGCCGCATTAGCAGTGTCCCTGCCTTTTGCTTGTGAAGAGCGGGAGGTTGGAGTGGAAGAAGTTTCTTAAGACTAATTACCTTGTGTTGGGGAGTTCGGTGCTGAGTTCCTGGTTTCGCATATAGGTAATGTATGTGTCTGGGTAGCAGACTTGTGCTCGACTCAAATGTTTTGAGTCGGCTCACATTTGACTCATAGATCTTGAGATCCGATTCAACTCATGATTCACAGCAGGTCAAAATTATTTGATTCGACTCAATTCCGACTCAGAGCTCACAAAGCATGATTCGACTCACGACTCAAACATAAATTTCAATCGATTTAGATCCAACTCATTGGTATCAGATTCATAAGCGATATGATTCAGTGTGCACTGCCCACACATTATATATATATATATATATATATATATATATATATATATATATATATATATATATATATAAATATATTTATATATGTATATATATATATATATATATATATATATATATATACATTTATATATATATGTATATATATATATATATATATATATATATATATATATATATATATATATATATATATATAACATATGTATATATGTGAGGTGAAAACTAAGTTATAGCAAAAATAATTTATTCAACAGACAATTTGATGTCAATGCATCTTCATCTGTGTCTACTTAAAGAAGGAAATTAGTATTTATCTGTTGAATATAATATTTTTGCTATAACTTTGTTTTCACCTCACATTATTTATCATCCGTCATGCACTATAATGGTTGGTATATAGGATATATACAGATAATTGCGTGTGCATGTAGTAATTGACTTAAACACATTAACGAGATGAATGGTTGTCAATGCATATGCAAATGCCGGAATGCCGGAAATTCCACCGGAAATTCCACTAATGCCGGAAATTCCACTAATGCCGGAAATTCCTTGCGATGCTGTAATATTTAAGGGCAGTGCTGTCCAACACATCCTCGAAGGTTTCGTATGTATATTTAGTAAGAGAGGAAGTGTGTTTAATAATATTTACTAAATCCCTTGAAGTTCAGTTGGTTAGAGCGCTGGCCTGCTCTGGTCTCCCCTGTCCTGGCAACGCAGGGTTCGAGTCGCTTCGCGCGCTCGCATTCAGCCCCCGGCTGGGAGGGTCAGTTGGCAGCTGGCCCGATAAGGCCGGGGACGAGCTACCGGGCGGCCGTGTCGGTGCATTGACGGCACGTTAAACTTTCGGTCAAAATTCTGCCGTTGAACTTGAATTAATGGATCGGGTGGTGGGGCCAGGGTTCACGCAACAAGCTCTGCTAAGCAATAGGACCCTGGTTCATAAAGCCACCCCAACAAGAACTCGGATTAAATTTATTTTAAAAAAGAAAAGAAAAAAAGTTTAGTATGTATTTTTACTAAAGTTACCTATACAATGTCGCATATATTTGATAACGTCATGGCCGAAAAATTTGCTTCGGAGGATTCTGGTTTTCCGGTTAGGTTAGGTTAGGTTAGGTTGGGTTATATTATATTATGCTATGAGAATAAAATGTGTCGGAACAAATGCTCACTGGAAAGAATTGGACAAGATTATGACTCACCTGGTGAGCAGAAGGCAAATGTATTTGCTAGGAAGCAAATTAAAGTGGCCATTGCGTATGATGTGATAAAAGTCTTCTGCAACCAAATTGATACCATATTTATAAAAACTGAATGACGTCATGACGGCTTGAAGGAAAACTTCGATCTACCTTCTAGTAAAGGTACCTTGGGTTTGTTATTGTCGCACATACCAACGCAATTGTATTCAGTGCAAATGCCTGTTGCAAATGCCAGGGTCGTTTCGGTGCCATATTCTTTTTCACAATCACATCCCATTTCTGGATTGTGTTCCTGGCACTAGGATTGACTCATGCATGATACTGATTGTGATTACCAAGCTTAACATTAATACTTATTTGTAGTTACTGTTATCCGTTTTTGGTAAATAACTTAAGTGCCCCTCATTCTTTACTCAATGGCAGCTGATAAGTTGACAATTGTAATGCTAAGCATGAATAATTGTACTGTGTTTTTACTCCCTACTTTGTGTCATGGCATACTATTCACAAAGATACATGCTTTATATCATTTGTTCATAACTTGCATTTGAGTCACAAGACTCAAATGACTCATTGTGACTCAAGTGATTGGCTCGTGATTCAACTCATTTTTTAAAAGAAAGATGTGATTAAACTCGCGACTCAAGATATGTTTTGGGGAAAAGAATCGATTCAACTCTCGACTCATCCAAAAATGATTGATTCATGACTCGATTCTCGATTCAACCTGAGTCGAGCACAAGTGTGCTGGGTAGAGCCAGTGGCCTACCGAAGGAGGGGCAAAGGGGCAAAGTGCCCTTTTGTCCCACAATCCCTGAGTGGCTGTTGGGGCCCCCAAGAATGTCGCCGGGGTACATAAAAATTGCACCGGACCGCTTAAAAATCCTGCTGGACCTCCAAGGATCGCACTGGAGCCCATGGAAAAATCGCTTTGAGCCCCAAGAAGTCGCGCAGAGACCGCTGAATATGACTGGGCCCCAACAATTGCAACGAGGCCCTGCGAATTATATTGAGGCCCAAAAAATATCCTCATGGCTCACAAAAATGACCATGCCTGGGGTTGCCAAAAAGTGGGACCGGGCCCTGAAAATACCATTGGGGCGCCAAAAGGTCCCGCTGGGCCCCATTAAAATCATTTTGGGACCAAGAAGTCCTGCGGTGGTCATCGAGAATGACGCTGGGGACCCAAAAAGACTGGCCGGGCCCCTAAAAATCACGCTAGGGGGTCAAAGTTCGAGCCGCGGACCCTGAAAATCACGCTGGGGCTCCCCAAAAAAGTCATGGGGTGGCCCTTCGAAATCACGATCGTGGACCAAAAAAGACGGACCGGGCCCCTGAAAATCACGCTAGGGGCTTAAAGGTCGGGGCATACCCAGGTGCCATGCCCCCGCTCTTTGCATGATGGGTGGGCGTGGCACTTTTGGCTCCTGGATCCACCGCTAATGTGACCTGTATATTGTGTGATGTGATCTGAATTGTGTACCTGATGTCCTCAGCTGTTGGTGTGATATTTCGTACATAATGCACGATATCGTTTACGGTTTATCTCTTATTCCATTTCATCATGCATGCAGAATATATGTTTGGCTTACCACCTGCCTTTTTTTGTCATGGCCCAGTGGACATGTCGACAGAGGCCCGACGTCGGCCCGATACTCGGCCATACGTCGGGCCGATGTCAGACGCTAGCGGCCCGCTGTCGGCTGGGGAGTGGAATGTCCGCCCATGCCGACATTCAGCCGACATGCAGCCGACGTGGGGAATGTCGGAAAGATGTCGTGTTGCTGTCCGGACGCCAGCGGCTCGTTGTCGGCTGGGGAGTGAAATGTTGGACAGCCGCCCGACGTCGGCTGGCCGCTATTAATATGCCAAACTCAACCAGACATATTATATATTCCAGGTCAGTTTGCCGATGTCGGGCCGAGAGCGGCTCGATGTCGGCATGCCGTTTACGAGATGCCGAGCTCGCCCCGACACATGCCGACAGCGGGTCGACATCGGCACGTCTACTGGGGGGCTAATGCAAATGTGAAAATGGAATATTAAGTGTCCGGAAGAAACGCATGACAAGCTAAAATTTATTCCCGCCTGGGTGTAATTTCCCAACCAAAATATCAAATTTTATATTTGAAACTGCCATCACTGTGCATGTAGTGTGAGCTTTCCAGACTTAGCTTCGGCCAGGGATCTCAACATTACGCACACGGACAGGTCAGAGGCGGATCAAGAAATTTTCATGGAGACACTCGTCTGGGGGGGTAACATTTCCTCGGAGGACCGCCGCTGCGAAAGTCCCTCGAAGTGCGTATTTTCCTTAATGTCTGTTGAGAGGAGGGATATGTGCACTCGACCGTACTGAAAAGGGCACCGTTTACCTTCAAGAGGGCGCAGTTCCCCTCAGAGCAGCGTCTTCGGCTGGAACTTGAGCGAGGGGGTTCGTTGCACTCTAGTATTCCCAGGCAGGTACTCCGGTCAGATGGGCGCCATCCTTTAATGGGAGGAGGGGCATACCCCAGTGCTCTCATGTATTCGCCCCTGGGTAGCTGCACTCTTAAGGTATACACAACAATGCCACTGGTAGCTGCCTAGCATAGGTGTAGGTTTCTGAAAATTACCAGGAGAGCACAATACATGAAGGCAATGGCCAGTTCCGAATGGATTGGGGGGGGGGAAGGCCCCACATTAAGGTCAAATATTAGAAGTTGAAGTAATATATTAAGGGCACATCCAACACAGGGAGGGGGAGCAAGTGTCTTCCTAGGCACTGCTCCGACCGTAAGGCAAAACACAGTACATGAGGATGAGGAAGATCGTCGGCATTCGGTTAGCAAACATTAGCATATTTCATGTTTGTTTATAAATGTTAATCATGCAACATCTCAGCAACACAATCAGACTTTTCTAAATGTGCACACATGGATACTTACACGGGAGTGCTTAGTTCGTTGGAAGGAGGCTTATCTTGAATTTTTCATAATCCATGCCTTTTCTTGGATTTCTCTATCGGGAACTTATCCCCACCTGCTCCGCTGGATGTAGTGACACAGCAAATACCCATCCCATAAAATGGTTCCTGACATATTACGCGTGAACTGTTAAAAACCAACATCAACAGCCCATCAGCACACACTCCATACGTTAGCGGGCCGCAGCCTGCCGCCTTCCGTGTCACACCCGCCTGGACTGCCATCTGGTGGCAGAAACTCCGCTATGTCTCCCATTGGGAACACTAGTCATCTGGAGAGCAAGTGTATTTAATGTTCCACATTTGTGCGCTAGATGTCTCCGTCAGGACCATTCCCGTTCAAACTTGTAATCGTCAGCGCTAGATGGCAGCACCTGTCTAAGATTGGTTCGATCGATGTAGACTGGCTGCGTCGACTCGAGCCATGTGAGAAGTGAGTACAGTTATGTGTAGTGTGGCCGGGGTTCAGTCGTGGTGAATGCGTCAGTGGCGGGCTGGTCGTGGTGCGAGGTGTGCGTGATGCGAGCCTGACAAAAAAAACGCGAATATTGTGGCGGCGGATTGGTGAGCAGCGAGGAGCTACAGCTACGCGATGCCCAGCACCATCCGAGGTGGGTGACCTCGCGAAGTGTTGACAAAGGTCATTGAACTCTGGATCAGCTGTTCGCACCGCGTGTTTCGATTTGCACTGGTGATTTATCGCTCACGTGCAGATATGTGGGCGAATTGGTGAATATGTCATATAGTTACGGGCCGAAAACTGAATGAGGAAGTGCTCAGACAACAGCATGTGTGTAATGTCGGGTTTAAAATTGAGGCGACAAGCTTTGCAGAAGACAAGGACGAATTCGACGGCGGATTTTCACGAGGAATGATCCATAATTTGGTGCATTCACATGTAGCTTTCGAACATGTGCCCAGCCAGGATTTTCTTAAGGGGGTCTGACCACGAATAAAATTTAACTTTATGCAATGTAATGCGATTTATTCGACGTTTGTGGTATTAATAAATAAAATATTCTGAAGAAGATGGAGGCTTGACAGCCAGAAGCGAACCCGCAAGTTTATGGTGGGGGAGAGAGTAATTCTTTCTGTGGTGGCGCGCTCAATGCCCCTCCCCCTTAAAACTATTCGAAAAACTACTTCTAGAAGTATTTCAGCATGAGGGTGCAGTATGAAAATTTCCAGGAAGTGTTGCAGGCCGTTGCAAATTTATGAACTATGAACTGCTGTTAGGCCTGTATCGCAGGGCCTCTAAGGAATTTTCACCAGGTGGGATTTCTTGCTCATCTAATCAGCCCAATATATCGTTATGCACAATAGCATGCGCGGACGTAAAGCCGCGGTGAACAAGTACGGTGTTGAGAACGAGAAAAAAGAGGTTGCCATGCAAGAGCTTTATTTCTTTTGCCGCATTTTGTTACCCATGAATCTACGTGACGAGAATCCAAGAACAGCGTAAATTCCTGAGGAAGACATAACCTAATTATTCTACTACCTATTCGTATTTCGAATAAAGTAAGTCCCATAGCTGCTCGGATACCAGCTCCTGAAAAGCCTCATCATCGCATGAGTCCCGCCGGCTGGCGGGACACAGGCCTGTTGTCTTGCCATGCACGAACGTTATTGCTTTTGGCGCATTTGTTATCCATGACCCTACGTGGCGAGAATCCAAGAACAACGTAAAATCCTGATCAAAACTCAACCTAATTTTTATATAATCTACTCATATTTCGAATATAGTAAATGCATAGCTGCTCAGACACCAGCTCCTGAAAATACTCATCCCACGTGTCCCGCCGGCTGGGTACGCTTGAAAAGGTATCCAATAGTTCGCGTTAAACCAGTTCGGGCTACGTCCTCCTTCGCAACTAACACGGTGTTTGGTCCCGTGTTTATGTTTGCACCGTTGCCGACGAACCACTACAACCACACCACTACTTGCTAGATAACATGTACGTTACAATGTCTTGGCAGCTATTTATCGTGCGAGCACACTACGGCACAGCACACGGACCATCAGCCAGCCAGCTGCCGCAGTGCATCGCTTGCGCACAATAATAAGCATCTCCCTCGATATTTGTAGTCTTCCTCTTGCTCGCATCTGTCAACCTGCACTCGTTGACGAGAAATCCTCGGTGACCGTTCATCAGTTTCGAAAACAATGGTGAGGCACGTCGCGTAAGGTGTGAAAGACAAATAGTGCGGGGAAGCAGCGCGGGCTCTACACGGCACCCGCCGGCACCATTTCCGATAGGTTGAGCGGGAGCTGAGACCCGTACCGGGTACAGCTGGCCTGCTGGCGAAGTTGAACCGTACGCCGGCGCGCCGCCAGACTGGGCAAACGCCGGACTGGGCGGCCGGCGCCGGCCGCCGGCGCTGGGTTTTGTGCCGGTGCTGGGCTGTGGACACTGGACAGGCCCCGGACTGCGGCCGGGGATGGCTGGCGACGGCTGAGGCGGCGCGATCTGCACAGGAGCAGATTACGAGCGCCTGTGGTGCGGCGACACAGACGGTAACGCCACGAGCACAGGCGGCAGGCATTGGGAGGCGGCGTTGGCCGCGCTGTACGGGCAGTAGGCCGGCGCTAGCATGCCACCTGCGCTCGTACTCAGCAGGTGCGCCACGGCCTCACACTAGCCGATCTGTTCGGCGATCCAGCCGCGCGCCGGCGGCACGTCCAGGATGCGCGGCAGCGTCGGCGTGTGCGATGGCTCCCCGATGCGCGGTCGCGCCTCAGTGAGAACAGGTTACCTACAGCGTTCCCTCTGAACGATGGAACAAACGGTAGACACTCTCTCCTTGTATGTGTGCGGGTTCGGAAGCCGATCGGGCGTTCACCCTCGTGGCTGGATACTTGTCCACGGCTGGGCGGTGGGCCCGAATGTCGCAGTTCCCGCACTGTTGATGCTGATAGTCGGTCTACCGTTCACCGTGTCGCTTGCCACACTCACGCGGTGCGCTGACCTGCTCCTGTTGTAGGGTGGCTCTGCTCACTCGGTAGCCATACTGTACAGTGTGACTTATATGAAGACTGACAGTAGCCGCTTCAGCACGCCTGTAGCCGTGCCCTGCATCGCCACCAGCTTTGCACTTACCTTTTCATGTCACTTAGAGAGCTCGATGGCAGGTCACTGGTAGCAGGCTTCACTGGCGAACTGCGCCACGCTCTCCTAGCCAAACAGGCAGTCTGGGGGGCATGGCCAAGATGGCCCCGGGATCCACCAGTGCAAATGGCTCCCAGCCAGTGCCCCAAGTCACTTCCAGTTTTATGCTCCTGGTGTCCCCCGGGGGAGGAAAAACCGAACATTCCACCATGTTGCATGCCTGGCCTTCTTTACAAAGGCATTTAGCTTCATCTGTCTCTTAGCTTTAGCAACATCGAATGAACAGACCGCAAATGGTTATCCGGCTTTGTCCACTCGTGTCATGTGGCCTTGCTCGTGCTGCCCTGCCCTGCTCTGTGCTATGCGTAAACGTGTAGAAAGTCATGTTTTGTGACACCACCGTTAATAGGGAGGGGGAGTGATTTTTAGGGACGTGCCAGACCATGAAGGTCATTTGCGCGGCTTTTAAAGCGAATGCGTTTTGCAAAGCTGAGGAAAATGTGCATTTTTAATTGTACATTGTACCTTAGGGGAGTTTTACGTTATAGTGTATGTGACGTTAAGGTGCTGAGGGTGGGAACTGAGCGGGAAACAGCTCCCGGATGTCTAACAGATGTTAGTTTTACTTTACCCTTCCGTAAGATAATTTGTAGCTGGGGTGGGGAAGGATGATTTTGAGAGTGACGAGAAGTTGATTTTGCCAGGGTTCCGACATAAGCATACTCTTGTCGAAGAGCACCAGGGGTCTTTTCTGTGCGGACAAGGAAGTAATTGTCCACACCGCCTATCACGCCGGCCGCCGCGTGTTAGCTGTTAGTAGCGGGTTATTTATTGGGGTCCTTTGCCTTGGGAGGGGGGGAGCTCACGTTGGGTCTTGGGAGCGTCCCATGTCATTTTATGAAGCCTCCTGTACCGTCTTGATCTTGTCTCATTTCCTGAGGCCCTCCGGCCGGTTGTCGAGTGGCCCTCGACCCTCTGGGATCTGGGATCTGGGACCCTCTCATTCATATTAGGGGCCTCCTGTACCGTGTTAGGGCCCATATCATTTACTGGGACCTCTATCGGCTTTGGGGGCATCCTGTTCATATCAGGAGCCTTCTGTACCGCCTTAGGGGCCCTTTCTCATTTCCTAAGGTCTGTATGCACATTCTGGGTGCCCTCTGTCAAATTAAGGGTTTCTTGTAACGACTCATTCGTCTCTTTCCCTGAGAGGTCTCCGTGTTCGTCTCGAAGGCCTCCTGAGCCAGTTTGCCTTTCGTAGAAAGGGCCAACCCAGATTTCAGGGAGAGAGAGAGCGCGAAACCATATGTTACCTACCCTGACTGACGACAGGGGGAGTCACCCCACCCCCGGTGGGGTGGGGCGACTCCCCGTGGTCACCCCAGGGGCATCCCAGGTGGCACGCCCCTGTATCCAGGAAAGGCCATTCCACAGGCGCGAGACCATCTATCGGATGGCCTAAGTATGGTTTTGGTGTTGCACCGCCGGCGTATTTTGTACTGGCGGCTGGTGTGACCGCGTGGGTCGTTGACCGCTGGTCAGGACTGCTGCCCCTGACCATCAGTGCTCTTCCGAGTGGATGGTCGACGTCAGCACAAACACCGACGGCGATGACAGGCGCCAGCAGTTCACGCTCTGCCTGGTGCTGCGTGGCAGGGCAAGGTAGCGGGCCGTCGCCCTGCACTGCCCGCCATGGAGGGCGAGCCATCAACTGCCGCCTCCGCTGCACAAACACTGGCCACCACCGACTCCCGGGGAGACGTGCCTTTCGAGGTCAATTACATGCAGAATCACCTGTGCAGTAGCCGCTTCAGCACGCCTGTAGCCGTGCCCTGCATCGCCACCAGCTTTGCACTTACCTTTTCATGTCACTTAGAGAGCTCGATGGCAGGTCACTGGTAGCAGGCTTCACTGGCGAACTGCGCCACGCTCTCCTAGCCAAACAGGCAGTCTGGGGGCATGGCCAAGATGGCCCCGGGATCCACCAGTGCAAATGGCTCCCAGCCAGTGCCCCAAGTCACTTCCAGTTTTATGCTCCTGGTGTCCCCCGGGGAGGAAAACCGAACATTCCACCATGTTGCATGCCTGGCCTTCTTTACAAAGGCATTTAGCTTCATCTGTCTCTTAGCTTTAGCAACATCGAATGAACAGACCGCAAATGGTTATCCGGCTTTGTCCACTCGTGTCATGTGGCCTTGCTCGTGCTGCCCTGCCCTGCTCTGTGCTATGCGTAAACGTGTAGAAAGTCATGTTTTGTGACACCACCGTTAATAGGGAGGGGGAGTGATTTTTAGGGACGTGCCAGACCATGAAGGTCATTTGCGCGGCTTTTAAAGCGAATGCGTTTTGCAAAGCTGAGGAAAATGTGCATTTTTAATTGTACATTGTACCTTAGGGGAGTTTTACGTTATAGTGTATGTGACGTTAAGGTGCTAGGGTGGGAACTGAGCGGGAAACAGCTCCCGGATGTCTAACAGATGTTAGTTTTACTTTACCCTTCCGTAAGATAATTTGTAGCTGGGGTGGGGAAGGATGATTTTGAGAGTGACGAGAAGTTGATTTTGCCAGGGTTCCGACATAAGCATACTCTTGTCGAAGAGCACCAGGGGTCTTTTCTGTGCGGACAAGGAAGTAATTGTCCACACCGCCTATCACGCCGGCCGCCGCGTGTTAGCTGTTAGTAACGTGTCATTTATTGGGGTCCTTTGCCTTGGGAGGGGGGAGCTCACGTTGGGTCTTGGGAGCGTCCCATGTCATTTTATGAAGCCTCCTGTACCGTCTTGATCTTGTCTCATTTCCTGAGGCCCTCCGGCCGGTTGTCGAGTGGCCCTCGACCCTCTGGGATCTGGGATCTGGGACCCTCTCATTCATATTAGGGGCCTCCTGTACCGTGTTAGGGCCCATATCATTTACTGGGACCTCTATCGGTTTTGGGGGCATCCTGTTCATATCAGGAGCCTTCTGTACCGCCTTAGGGGCCCTTTCTCATTTCCTAAGGTCTGTATGCACATTCTGGGTGCCCTCTCTGTCAAATTAAGGGTTTCTTGTAACGACTCATTCGTCTCTTTCCCTGAGAGGTCTCCGTGTTCGTCTCGAAGGCCTCCTGAGCCAGTTTGCCTTTCGTAGAAAGGGCCAACCCAGATTTCAGGGAGAGAGAGAGCGCGAAACCATATGTTACCTACCCTGACTGACGACAGGGGGAGTCACCCCACCCCCGGTGGGGTGGGGCGACTCCCCGTGGTCACCCCAGGGGCATCCCAGGTGGCACGCCCCTGTATCCAGGAAAGGCCATTCCACAGGCGCGAGACCATCTATCGGATGGCCTAAGTATGGTTTTGGTGTTGCACACCGCCGGCGTATTTTGTACTGGCGGCTGGTGTGACCGCGTGGGTCGTTGACCGCTGGTCAGGACTGCTGCCCCTGACCATCAGTGCTCTTCCGAGTGGATGGTCGACGTCAGCACAAACACCGACGGCGATGACAGGCGCCAGCAGTTCACGCTCTGCCTGGTGCTGCGTGGCAGGGCAAGGTAGCGGGCCGTCGCCCTGCACTGCCCGCCATGGAGGGCGAGCCATCAACTGCCGCCTCCGCTGCACAAACACTGGCCACCACCGACTCCCGGGGAGACGTGCCTTTCGAGGTCAATTACATGCAGAATCACCTGTGCATGCATCATTGCACCTTGCACAATCTGTACGCCGGCTGGCTAGCGGTACTGCTTCTCCGTGAGGTTTGGCTGACAGGCCACGGCCACCTGGCCTTGGCCGACAGGCCACGGCAGCCTGGACTTCGCGCCTGTTCTCCAAACATCGACCAGCCGACGTGCCGACGCGTCGGTAGTTGACGCGCTGCGGTGGCTGTGTGGACGCGACGCGCTGCGGTGGCTGTGTGGACGTGACGCGCTGCGGTGTCTGTGTGGACGTGACGCGCTGCGGTGGCTGTGTGGACGTGACGCGCTGCGGTGGCCGTGTGGACGCGACGCGCTGCGGTGGCTGTGTGGACGTGACGCGCTGCGGTGGCTGTGTGATGACGGTGGACGGGCGGCACACGGAAATGCCGGCGCCGTCACCTTTTGACTGAGGTTTGCCCAGCTTCGATTATGTGTGGACTGAGGTGGGAAAGTTGTCGGCACGAAATAGTCGCTTCTTCTGATGCAAGGCGCACCGCCACTCGGCTACGCCGCTGTGCAGCGCTGGCGCTGTTCGGCGGCCAACAGCAGTGCTGTTGTTGCAACAGCGCTGTGACCGCCACGTGGCGGCCGCGGGCGGCGTGTACGCCGGTGTAACGGGTCATTGGCCTGCTCGCGAGGTGGCCGCGCCTGCCCCGGTACAGCTGAAGTGAGGGGAGAGGCGCCGCCCGCCGCTAGACATTGAACAGTCGAGCAGCCGCTGTCGTCTCGTCGGGGAACCGCCTGACCGCCACTGTTGTCTCGTCGGAAAGTTGACGTCGAAATGCCGCTCTTGTCCTGACTGGGATCCGAACCGTCGGCAATGTCTTGGCAACAAGCGATTTGCCACTGTTGTCGACAGCCAAACTGCCGCTGCTGTCTCGACTGTGCTGCTGTGACAGTATGTAGTGCTGCCGCTGCTGTCTCGACTGTGCTGCTGTGACAGTATGTAGTGCTGCCGCTGCTGTCTCGACTGTGCTGCTGTGACAGTATGTAGTGCTGCCGCTGCTGTCTCGACTGTGGTGCTGCCGCTGCTGTCTCGACTGTGCTGCTGTGACAGTATGTAGTGCTGCCGCTGCTGTCTCGACTGTGGTGCTGCCGCTGCTGTCTCGACTGTGCTGCTGTGACAGTATGTAGTGCTGCCGCTGCTGTCTCGACTGTGCTGCTGTGACAGTATGTGGTGCTGCCGCTGCTGTCTCGACTGTGCTGCTGTGACAGTATGTGGTGCTGCCGCTACTGTATCGACTGTGCTGCTGTGACAGTATGTAGTGCTGCCGCTACTGTCTCGACGGTGCTGCTGTGACAGTATGTGGTGCTGCCGCTACTGTATCGACTGTGCTGCTGTGACAGTCTGTGGTCGCGGTCATCGTTTCTGGAGTGTTGGTTGTACGCATATGGTGACGGCAATTTCCACGCCAGCTCTTGTCTGGTCCGCCCCTCCTCCACCGTGGATAAGGTCGTGTGGTTAACATCAGCATACCCAACATTTCCTCGACAGTGCATACAGATCTCCTCGGAGAATATTCAACGTGTCGTCCGTGTAGTTCCACCTATGTTTAATGTAATCTGCAATGCTTCAGTCTGCCATTAGCCTAGTCCAGCACCCCATACATATATGTAGGTCTGACGTAGGCAGCTCGGTAGCCGAGTTCCTCATGCCTGTCTCTGCCGAATCTGTTGCCGGTCGCCGGCCCTGCGCCGTCGGCGTTTGCGTGCAGTAGT
Organism: Ashinkailepas kermadecensis; assembly: GCA_034440615.1. Taxonomy (NCBI): domain Eukaryota; kingdom Metazoa; phylum Arthropoda; class Thecostraca; family Neolepadidae; genus Ashinkailepas; species Ashinkailepas kermadecensis. The sequence goes on along the minus strand of JAOTOM010004809.1, from coordinate 23,494 downwards.
GTGGCGTCTTCGTGACCCGTGTGACAGCGGGCCGCCCCGGCCGCGGCCGCCGCCGCCTGTATCCTGGCCGCCGCCGCCCCGCCGCCACGCCGCCCCAGACGGGCGGCGTGTCGCCCGACAATATCCGGCCGTTTTTACGTGTGCCCGAGCTCGACAGCGCGTGCGATGGTGGCTGGCCGGCCGCGGCGGCCGCCGCTGCTCTGTTCGCTCTGTCCGCTCTGTCCATGTGCCGCTGACTCTGTGACCCAGAGACGGCCGGCACCGTTAGGCGGGCCAGCTGGCGGCGCCGGCGACGCCGTTACCGGCGTTACCGGCGTAGCGCCGGCGGCCGCGCCGCGGGCGGCAATGGCCAGCCACCACCGCAGCTGCGGCCACCGTCCAGCACTGCAGCACACTGGACAACTTCGCCGGACAGGTGACAGCAATGCCACCGGACAGTAGTACCGCCGGACTGAACACCACCGGCGGACACGGGACACCACCCCCGGACACGGGACACCACCGCCGGACACGGGACACCACCGCCGGACACAGGACACCACCCCCGGACACGGGACACCACTGCCGGACACCGATCACCACCGCCGGACACGGGACACCACCGCCGGACACGGGACACCACCCCCGGACACGGGACACCACCCCGGACACGGGACACCACTGCCGGACATGGGACACCACCCCAGACACGGGACACCACCCCCGGACACGGGACACCACCGCCGGGCACGGGACACCACCGCCGGACACGGGACACCACCCCCGGATACAGGACACCACCGCCGGACACGGGACACCACCCCCGGACATGGGACACCACCCCCGGACACGGGACACCACCGCCGGACACGGGACACCACCGCCGGGCACGGGACACCACCCCCGGGCATGGGACACCACCCCCGGACACAGGACACCACCCCGGACACAGGACACCACCCCCGGACACGGGACACCACTGCCGGACACCGATCACCACCGCCGGACACGGGACACCACCCCCGGGCACGGGACACCACCCCCGGACATGGGACACCACCCCGGACACAGGACACCACCCCCGGACACGGGACACCACTACCGGACACCGATCACCACCGCCGGACACGGGACACCACCGCCGGGCACGGGACACCACCACCGGACACGGGACATCACCCCCGGACACTGGATGCCACACCCGGACATAGGACGCCACCGCCGGACATGGGACACCACCCCCGGACACAGGACACCACCAGTTCCAACACGATGTTCTCTCCTCGACGTTCAGTCTCTGACACGATGCTGTCTCCATGACGTTTAGTCTCTGACACGATGTTGTTTCCATGAGGCTAAGTTCCAACACGATGTTATCTCCTCGACGTTCAGTCTCTGACACGATGCTGTCTCCATGAGGTTAAGTTCCGACGCGATGCTGTCTCCGTGAGTTTCAGCCCCTGAGGCGATTCTGTCTTCAGTCTCTGACGCCACTTTGAGTCTGTGAGGTCCATCCCCTGACATGATAGTAAGTCGGTGAGATGCAGTCCCTGACACGATGTTGTGCCTGTAAGACACGATGCTTTTTTTAGCTGATGACTTCTCCTGTAATGGGCACAATATGCTGTTGGAGATTGTGGACAATAAACAAGTAAGGTTCAGTTCCTGACACGATGCTGTTCCGGTGAGGTTCAGTCCATGACGTGATGCTGTCTCCGTGAAGCTTAGTTCCTAGTAAGATGCTGTACCGGTGAGGTTTAGTCCTTGACACGATGTTGTGCCTGTTAGGTTCAGTTCCCGGCTGAGATGCTGTGCTGGTGAGATCCGGTACCCAACACGAAACTGTACCGGCGAAATCAGGGCTGTGGTGCAATACCGCGACTCTTGTGTTGTAAACGCACAGGCGCCGGCGGCATAGTTCACGCGCTGTATCTGCATGCGCTTTGTGCCTGTGAGGGTGCCTCCCGTGTTCCGCCCGGGGAACACCCTGCACCTGGGTATCAGCTTGTTCATGGCGTGACGCTGCTCACGATAGCATCTGGTGGGGTAGCGGCGGCCGCACACCCAACGTACAGTGAGGACGTGCGCAAGTTGTTCACACTCCTGCAGACTAATCTTACCGGTGGTGCTTCCTACACGGGGATTACCGTACTAGGAATCAAGTGTGATGCAGGCCGACTCCAGAGGTAATTTTGGGTGGGCTCCTGCTGTGAACTGTCGGGAAGTAGATCGGGCCCGCTGGCTTGAAGCGCTTCAGTCACAGTCCGTGAATTTTGAAGCATCCAGTTTGTATTTACCACACGGGTAAATACAATACAAATTACACTGGTAAATAAATACATCATGAGTAGAAGCCGGTTCTGTCGGATGGCCTAGAGGTGAGCCATTTCCAGCCCGGGGTTTGTCGCGTCGTAGCCGGTTCTGTTGGATGGCCCGGACGTGAGGCATTCCCAGCCTGAGGTCTGTCGTGTCGGAGCTGGTTCTGTGGGATGGCCTGGTAGTGAGCCGTTCCAGCCCGAAGTCTGTCTGGCTCAGGCAGATTATCCGGCTGGATGGAGAGCTGGATATGCGATTAGATGCTGCGGTGTGCTTCGGCTCCATTGTGCCCTGTCCAGATACGTGAAGTGATGATGTGTATTATTAATTAGTTAGTATGTATTGGCCAGTGATTTACTTCTTATTTATGTTCAATGGATGACCGTTCCTTACTCGGACCGCCAGCTGGACGACTATTCCCCTCTCCCGGGATCGAACCGATGTGATGGCACGTGAGGTCCTCCGGGGTAGTTCGTATCGGTGCACCTTTGTGAAGTGGTCAGCTAGCTGTTCGCTCACCATCTCTGTCTGGAAATGTTCGGCAGGAACCGATGTCAATCAGTACCCCCGACCAGCCCAGCGTACCGACGGCCGGAAATTGGTCTGCCCTGGTACACCTGTCCGACTCCGTCTGTCCACGTCGGCGGCCATCTGCCCGGTGCTGAGCTCGATCCCACTCCTCGAACCGGAAGTGCGGGCTCGAGGTGGCGCCTGCTAAAATTACGTGCGCCATTCGAGTGATAGAGCTGCCGCGTCACGTCGAATTCGTGCGCGTCGTCAGCGTCGACGTGGGCGTCGGTGATGCACGGGTGGCCGACGGCTGTGGGCGGTACCGAGAGGGGTGGAGACACTGGAGTGGGCGTGGCGACGGCGACACTGGCTCCTGCCCAGCTGAAGGCGGTGCCGAGAGGGGTGGAGACACTGGAGTGGGCGTGGCGACGGCGACACTGGCTCCTGCCCAGCTGAAGGCGGTGTCGAGAGGGGTGGAGACACTGGAGTGGGCGTGGTGATGGCGACACTGGCTCCTGCCCAGCTGAAGGTGGTGCCGAGTGGGGTGGAGACACTGGAGTGGGCGTGGCGACGGCGACACTGGCTCCTGCCCAGCTGAAGGTGGTGCCGAGAGGGGTGGAGACACTGGAGTGGGCGTGGCGACGGCGACACTGGCTCCTGCCCAGCTGAAGGCGGGGCCGAGAGGGGTGGAGACACTGGAGTGGGCGTGGCGACGGCGACACTGGCTCCTGCCCAGCTGAAGGCGGGGCCGAGAGGGGTGGAGACACTGGCGTTGACGTGGTGATGGCGACACTGGCTCCTGCCCAGCTGGCATTCAGCTGGGGTCAACGACCCGTCGGAACATTTGGTGCGGTCTCGCCATCTTTCTCCGATGTCTTGAAGATCCAGCCGTCCCAGTTCCGATGCTGCATTTAACCAAAATGTTGATGAGACTGAATGTTCAATTATCATTGTTACCTTAAAAGCGTCTGCACAGTAAGGCGGATAATAACCGAGGGCAAAAAGGGCCTGTTATTCAAGTATTTTCCGCTTCGGTAAGATAGCCCGGCATGCGAAATGAGTGTTACCCTTCGGATGGCAGGCACTGATTTTCAACATCCAGTCGAAATGTGTTACATGTCAAGTGTTCGCAAACAAACGCATTGTGATTTGTCTGACCTGTCATGCTAGCTTGAATAACTGTTCGCTTAGTGATGGATGTGACCCATAAGACCCATCTGCGTGGCACTTACGCAGATGCGGACAATCCGAAAGCCTGTCTGGTCTGAATGTGTCCTGTAAGCTCTGCACGTCACGTGAGCAGACGCGTACGGTGTTCATGCTGTTGCAATGGGAATGGAATGACCTCCGCGGCCGTCAATGCGACGTGCCGGGACTCTGTATGGTCGTGCAGCCAATGCAGGTCGAGCTCGCCGCTCAGCTCGAGAATAGTGATGCAATTGCATGTAATGCACGGGTACAAAATGGGACATGGTGCATGTCTTTGGATGTTCTTTTGCATGTGTGACGATGGTGTGCTTGAGCACACAATCGTCTCCAGTAATGTGCCGTCCTAGCCATAGGTGTAGGGACAGGCGGCCAGGAGGGCCATGCCCCCCCCCCCCCCACACACACACTTTTCATGAAAGATTAACATTAATGTCATGGCGATGCATGGTAAAAATCAACTTCAAAAGGGATTTTGGCGCCCACTTTTTAAGACGTTTCTACGACTCTGGTATAGCACATTGTGAAAGGAACCGGACCAAAATATAGACGGCATTTGATGAATCGGCCGTAATTGCACGAATGTTCAACTATATCTTAGGTCAAGCAATTGATTGTGTCTGGCGGGCACGATACTTGTTTAGTACAGAAAATGGCGGGATGGTTGCCAGGGCATCATCCGAGTATGCCAAAGTTTTTTTTAGCGGAAAGATCGTCCCAGATATTCAGGGGCGCAATGACTTATAAATTGGGTCAAATTAAGTCACATTCAATATTTGCTATCAACGCTATTAATATTTGCGTAGTATGACACATCAAATGGTAGCTGTGAGGAAGCCCCAGAACCAGTCAGCCGCAAGTGCAGCGAATTAACAAATAGAGATTCTGTACAGACAGTAGCGTTAATGCCCTTTATTGTTGTTATGCTGAGGCAATGCCTGTATGTTCCAACACCAACATTGAACCTGTTATTTGCAAAAGCATTAGGCAGAATACTTCCTGAGTGATTTTATGGAAGGCGATTTCGTGCTAACAGAGCTTTCCGCATGAGCCCCGACCCTATCACTCCAGCTGAAATTTCGATCCGACGGCAGAGTTTTGATTGACAGTTGAACGTGCCGCCAGTGCACCGACACGGCTGCCCCGTCGCCCCGTCCCCGTCCCTATCGGGCCAGCTGCCAGCTGACCTCCCGGCCGGAGGCTATGCGAGCGCGTGAAGCGACTCGAACCCTGTCTTGCCAGGGCAGAGGAGACCAATGCAGGCCGACGTTCCGCCAACCGAGTCATTGATTCTGTTCTTGACATAAGATATTGTCTGCAACGCTGGTTTTGCAAGTTGCCCCCTATCACACAGATTGTGAATAAGTTGGTGTTACCAAGTATGCAAAATAGCATACACTGCCGGAGGGTTGTTGTCGCCGTCACAGGAGTATTGTTGCACCTGCAATGTATGCATTGTTTTCTCTTGTCATGGCCATCGATGTTGAAACGTTAGACATGAAGTACAAAATTAATATAATCAATCGCATGTGTTACTGATTGTTTGACCGTCCGCCCGACCGTACACCAGGTAGTTATTAACATGTCATCATTGCAACTATAAGTGTGGGTCCTCGCTTCATCTATGTCAGATGTGTACATGGGACGGCCGCAGTGTGTTCAGAGGAGCCATGAAGTGGAGCTGGCGCGTCCGATGGCACCGCTCTGACCGGATGTGTTCGCCGCTCAGCTTAACATACCCGAGGATCTTCCAGGCAGCCGGCAAAAAGAGCGGCTCGGCCAGTATTGTTTCACAAATTGTGGCTGCGGTTGTCGTCACACCTGAATGATTTTCGACGGTTCCAAATACACGTAAAAATGTGCAACTGCTTGCTATGGCTTTCAGCGGCCTCACTCCCGGGTAATCGGCATTTTCCACACGGCCGGCCACGGCCGGCCAGTCTGATTGTTTAGCGACTGTCGGATGGCCAAGGTTAAGCTGAGGCGGCGCTAGCTCAGGACGCATCCTGAAACGTTCACCCGTGGACACTTCCGCTTGTGCAAATAGTCGGCCGACAACCAGCTCGTCTGTCCATGGTGTGACTGCCCGTCTCGTCCACTGTAGAAGCTCGGTCCACTCTGATACGGACTCCCCAAGCCAGTCCCGGTGTCCAGGCCTGAAAGTGGCTATCAGTTGGTTCGTGACGTACCAGCCGAGAACCATCAACGCCGTGTGCACATGGAGCACGCCACCCGCAAGTGGACGGCAGAGAGGCACCGACCAGCCACCCTATCTCTCCCTTCCCCATCATTGAGCAGACGCCGGGGAAACTTCGCCACAGCACAGTGGCTCTCACACCGACACCGCCCACGCACCGGCCAGCAGGGAGGGGAGCGCACAATGCAGCCCACGGCAGATTGCTGCCGCTCGTCGTAGCATAGCGGTCGCCTTTTTTCGGTTTGCGCCGCGTCGACAGCCGTGGCGCGCGGCGACGCCGCAAGTGGCGCACCGACGCCACGTGACCGCCGCGCCGCGCCAAATATAGGTCAGGATCACGGCGCCGGCGCACGGCGGCCGCAAACGCCGCCGACCGCGACGGGCCGAGTAACAGCCGGTAACAGCCGGTAACAGCCGGCCGCCTCGTGAACGCCTCCACCGCCGCCGGCGCCGCCGCCGCTGCCGGGCGGCAGGCCGCACCGGAGCCGGACCGGCCCGGTCCCATCGGAGCCGGACCGGCCCGGTCCCATCCGATCCGGCAACAGTCCGGCCGGCCCGGTCACGTTTAGGCTGTCCATGTGGACGACCGGGTCGATATTTACTCGTGGGTGAACGCCAGTTAGCACGTGCGGATCAAAGTACAATCAATGACATTGATTGCAGTTTGATCTTGAGTGGCCTGGGGCTATGATTTGAGATCCCGGATGGGTGGGCTGTCGGATCCCTCCTGGCTTGATGGCCTATGGCCATGACTTGGGATTACGGGTGGTTTGGGTACCTGATCCCTCCTGGCTTGATACCATAGCCTGGGGCTATGGCTTGAGATCCCGCGTCGGTGGGGTGCCGGGTCCCTCCAGGCTTGATACCATAGTCTGGGGCTATGGCTTGAGATCCCGGGTGGGTGGGGTACCTGATCCCTCCTGGCTTCATACCATAGCCTGGGGCTATGGCTTGAGATCCCGGGTGGGTGGGGTGCCGGGTCCCTCCAGGCTTGATACCATAGCCTGGGGCTATGGCTTGCGATCCCGGGTGGGTGGGGTGCCGGGTCCCTCCAGGCTTGATACCCTACGAATGCAAATTTGTCATTTTCCATATTCCTCCTGAAATTGTATGAGCCAGAAACACCTGGTTTGGTGAGGGGTCTCCAGGTCCTATTTTATCCTAGTATCCTATTTTCTTATAGTTGTTTTTAAAATAATTAAAATGTATTGTAAAGAATGAGCTGTGACATCTTACCGGCTCGATTTTTTACTTTGCGTTGCAGATGAGTCGTGTCAAAACCGCTCCGACATTTGAGTGAGTCGCCTCTGTCAGTGACACATCCCTGCTGCTGAGTTACGCTGATCCATCGGGCTGTGGAGCTGGTGCAGATGAAGCCCTGGCCGGATCTGGGCTGTGGAGCTGGTGCAGATGAAGTCCTGGTCGGATCTGGGCTGTGGAGCTGGGGCAGATGAAGTCCTTGTCGGATCTGGTTTGTGGAGCTGGTGCAGATGAAGCCCTGGCCGGATCTGGGCTGTGGAGCTGGTGCAGATGAAACCCTGGCCGGATCTGGGCTGTGGAGCTGGTGCAGATGAAGTCCTTGTCGGATCTGGTTTGTGGAGCTGGTGCAGATGAAGTCCTGGCCGGATCTGGGCTGTGGAGCTGGTGCAGATGAAGCCCTGGTCGGATCTGGGCTGTGGAGCTGGGGCAGATGAAGTCCTTGTCGGATCTGGTTTGTGGAGCTGGTGCAGATGAAGCCCTGGCCGGATCTGGACTGTGGAGCTGGTGCAGATGAAGCCCAGGCCGGATCTGGGCTGTGGAACTGGTGCAGATGAGGTCCTTGTCGGATCTGGTTTGTGGAGCTGGTGCAGATGAAGCCATGGCCGGATCTGGGCTCGGCCTTTAAGCCGGAGTTGTCCTAGTGTATTCAGAGCTGGGCTCAAGCTGGGTTGGATGCTCAGGAAAAACTGTGCCCGTGTGAGAATTAGAGTGACTGCTGGCATTGGACTGAAAGAAGCGGGAACAACGCGCGATGAATTTTGTATATTATCACGGCGGCATTTTGTCTTCGGATCTCAGTGATAGTAATATTCAACAAGTGGTAGTAACTGGTCTCTGTTATCCGTACACCAAACGGCCTCGTCAACAATGACACTGGTTGTACGATACATTGCGTGATCCCATCACGGATAGCCACCCGGTGCCAATGGCTGCTGGGCCTTCATTGACTGAGTCAACACGGCCAGGCAGCGCTGCGTTGTGGAATGCGGCGGCGTCGCCCCCTAACGCGGAGCGGCCACATAACTACGGTGGTGCCGGCGCGGCGGGCGGCCGCCTGTCAGGCTGCCTTCGGCGGGCGGCGCCGTGGCCGTCGGCGATTTACCTCGTCACAGCGGTGGCCACGGTACTGCGCGGGACGGACGGACGGCCGGCCGGCCGGCTCGCTGACCGGCACAGCCGTTCCAGCGGCGCGGCTCGCACCGACATACTTCCCATCGTAATCGCCGCGCGTCCGAGCCGAGTCGGCCGCCGAGCGCGCTTCCTTCCGTCCTCGTCATTGGCCGACGCTGCGCCCCGGCTAACGGTGCGCGCGCCGTCGTCGTAGCTGCTGGTGCCGGCGGTCCGGCCGCCCGCGAGGGGTCGCCGAGCAGCTCAGAGGTGCTGCCGGGCTGGCGGCGCCGGCACTCGCTGTGTCGGCGGACGTGCAAAGCCATCGTGAGCAGTCACCCGAAGCAAATCGAAATGGAGCGGGCGTCGTCCGACTGACCCTTGGTCACCTCGGTGCCGAACAGAGGAGCGCCCTGTGTGTATACCTCACCGGTGCCGAGCAGAGAGGCGTCCTGTGATATACCACACCGGTGCCGAACAGGGAGGCGTCCTGTGATATACCACGCCGGTGCCTAACAGGGGAGCGCCGCGTGATATACCAGACTGTGCCAGCGCCACGCCAGACATCCCGTCGTCCGGCATGACGAACGGTCCACACCCGCGGTATCGCTCACATGGACTGCCATGAATTGTGGTCGAGAAGGCCGTACCTGTGGCCAGAATGTCGGGAGACGCACGAGCCACCTCACCCAGGCACCTGGCTCACCAGCCTGTTGGCTCCCGCGCATCTGGCTCTGACCGAGTTTGGTCAGTTGTGTATCGTCCTGCTTCACAGCCGCCTCGGTGGCAATGCTGTGCCACACGTGACCACGACGACCGCTGCCTTACGTGGCATGAGTTGGGTGGTGAGCATGCCATTCTTGGGTAGCTCCGAATGTGCGTGTTAAAGGTATGCATGTATTTATATACGTGCATTGCAGTGTTTCTAAATAGAAACACTTACCGTCCACAGTGCTGAATGGGGACCCATTATGGCACGTAAGGTAGTCGCAGTGTCAAGCCGAATAATGTGTCAGTGACGGTGTGGACGGCAGAAACACAGCCGGGTGTCGGTCCGACCGTGACGGTGTGGACGGCAGAAACACAGCCGGGTGTCGGTCTGACCGTGACGGTGTGGACGGTAGAAACACAGCCGGGTGTCGGTCCGACCGTGACGCTGTGGACGGCAGAAACACAGCCGGGTGTCGGTCCGACCGTGACGCTGTGGACGGCAGAAACACAGCCGGGTGTCGGTCCGACCGTGACGCTGTGGACGGCAGAAACACAGCCGGGTGTCGGTCTGACCGTGACGGTGTGGACGGCAGAAACACAGCCGGGTGTCGGTCCGACCGTGACGCTGTGGACGGCAGAAACACAGCCGGGTGTCGGTCTGACCGTGACGGTGTGGACGGCAGAAACACAGCCGGGTGTCGGTCCGACCGTGACGCTGTGGACGGCAGAAACACAGCCGGGTGTCGGTCCGACCGTGACGGTGTGGACGGCAGAAACACAGCCGGGTGTCGGTCCGACCGTGACGCTGTGGACGGCAGAAACACAGCCGGGTGTCGGTCTGACCGTGACGGTGTGGACGGCAGAAACACAGCCGGGTGTCGGTCTGACCGTGACGGTGTGGACGGCAGAAACACAGCCGGGTGTCGGTCTGACCGTGACGGTGTGGACGGCAGAAACACAGCCGGGTGTCGGTCCGACCGTGACGGTGTGGACGGCAGAAACACAGCCGGGTGTCGGTCTGACCGTGACGGTGTGGACGGCAGAAACACGGCCGGGTGTCGGTCCGACCGTGACGCTGTGGACGGCAGAAACACAGCCGGGTGTCGGTCCGACCGTCACGCTGTGGACGGCAGAAACACAGCCGGGTGTCGGTCCGACCGTGACGCTGTGGACGGCAGAAGCACAGCCGGGTGTCGGTCTGACCGTGACGGTGTGGACGGCAGAAACACAGCCGGGTGTCGGTCCGACCGTGACGCTGTGGACGGCAGAAACACAGCCGGGTGTCGGTCCGACCGTGACGCTGTGGACGGCAGAAGCACAGCCGGGTGTCGGTCTGACCGTGACGGTGTGGACGGCAGAAACACAGCCGGGTGTCGGTCCGACCGTGACGCTGTGGACGGCAGAAGCACAGCCGGGTGTCGGTCCGACCGTGACGCTGTGGACGGCAGCCCGGCGGGAGTCCATCGTCAACAGTGCCACCTCAAACAGGACACCACCGCCGCGAGCCAGACCGAATGGCTGTACCGACTGGACAATGGCCGCAGGTGCGAAAGGCTGCAGTGTGGACTGCGGCAGCCCACACTCAACCCCGTCGATCGCCACCGTGCAATGGCACCTCAGTACAGCTGATCTGTTCAGCTGTAGTAGCTGTTCAATGCACACAGGGCCTGAGGAGTTTTGACCGCAGATGGGCCGTGGCCATTGGCGGCTGCAGGATCACCATCCGAATCAAACAGATTCCAGCCCTCAGCAATGCTAAGGAAATTGGAACGGTCACTGACTGGGGGGGGTCGACCACTGCTGGTGGCGAAGAACTCTCCCCTTCCCTCAGCTAACATGTTAGAGGAGGGTATCATGCTCGTCATCACGATCCCTGTCTGTGGGCGTGGGCTTGATGTCATATGTAAGGAACACTAGTACGTGGTTCAGCACATTTTTAACAAGCTATTTGGGTGTGAATTTTCCATCCTGTCCTTTGCTTTTCCCACCAAGTCATGTGCCGTATTCGCTCTACACCTTCTAATTGTGCCATTATTCTTGATGCAGTTTCCCATTTTCCTCGGAATGGATGCCCTTTTTACCAACTTATCCAACCATTGATTGTTCGCTTTAAAATGTCCTACATTGGCTTACCACACGTGTGGTAGGTGGTTCTCTTCCGTAAGAATATCGCATGTGCTTAGTGACGGTCATGCCCTGGTGCTGGCCCACTAACTGCGGAGGCATTCTCCGATCCATGCGCTTGTGCCATCTGATTTTCGTGAGTCATCCTGGTAGTACATCATGGCATGGTCCTTGAGCTTGTAAAATAATTTATAGACTCGTCTTTTAATGATTACTAGACGCATATCCACATGTTAAAGTTCATATGGCAGACAATCTCTAAGCAAAATGCAGATGGTGATAAAGGACAAGTGAGACAAAATGCGACGGTGATAAAGGACAAGTGAATGTGCCATGAAAGATCATGGACAATGGATCAGGAGCCAGAAAGCGTAAGCAAAAGATCGCGCGAGATATGGCCACATGGTCTCACTGGCCGACCCAGGGAAAGAGACAAGCCAGGTAGTTCCACTCCATTCGTTAGTGGCTTGACATGAAATTGTAGTGTTACCACTCTTGATCAAGATTAATGAAACTATGCAGTTCAGAAAAACCGTTGGTGCTTTGAAACCGAGCACTATTTTTTTATGGACTTCCAATGGTTTCGTGCGGTGGAACTGAAATCTTAATTCCCCTCCTCCCCCCCCCAAGATTCGTCTTTTCATAGGATGAAGATTAAACGCAACATATTAGCAGCAAACAGAGCTGAAAGGCACGGATGCACAGAGAGAAAAGATGAATGCTAATAGATCGCGAGCACATCTTGTGCGAGGTAGATAGTTGTCTGTTTGCATTAAGCAGTCGTAAGCAAAATATTGTGAGGAGTCGGTCGCATTTCACTTAATCATTAGGGACTTGATTAGGACAATGAAAGGGCGACGGAAGAGTGCGATGAAATGTTGTTATTGGGTATGCCAGATGCGTATAATTTTGCTCTCCAAGTAGATGATTCGAAGCGAGTTTCAGCTCATAATTATTCCCTTCCAACGATTTGGAGGTTTATGTAATTATCATGGAGAGTGTCGCCTCCCTGCCCCGCCCTCACCATTGATAATGCTGATATGGATAATTAATAGTGATACCTAAGAAGTTGTGTTTTATCATGCGAAGGTGGCAATCCTGTAATGAATCGTGCCACGCAGCGCGGCAACTGATGCAAGTTGTTGAAGATGCAAGCACAAGTGCCTACATACAGGGTGTAAGCTCATATATGTACAGTGAACTGCAAGCGCGTTAAACCGCTGCATGCGAAAAAATGAAACAATGTTGCCGGATTTTGCCAGTCGTTCACTGATATTTGTTTACACTTTTGGCCTACCAACTCCATTTTCAGTGTGCTTTAAAAAAAATATAATTTGGAAATAATAACTGTCGATTCTGGGGAATGGAAAGAGTATGGTAGGAATGGAAACAATTCGCCAGCGGGTGCAGGTGCAGGTCCTGCAACGCAGTCAGCATCCCCAGCATCCCCTTTTTATATGACAGGTTTTCTTTCGCTGAACAACATTTATTTTCTTGTGCTGAGATGTGCTGTCAACCGGGGAGCTTGAAAACGACAAGTTCCACTGTACTCACCCGTCATCATCAGGACCAACATAACTATCATAAGTCCAGCGTTCGTGGGAGCCGGCAGTCCCCGAGCGCCGCAAGTCACCAAAGAGTTGCACTAGTCGCCCACGTGGGGATGGTCTGCTGCGACGGACACGCCAGGGAAGGACGAACTGCTCTCCCCTCTCCCCTCTCCCAAAACCGGCACGCTTCACGGGCGCACGTCCGGGGGAGTCGGCCGGGCAGCCTTTCGCGCGCTTTTTGCGCCAGATGCGCCACCGCGCCACTGTAGAGGGCGCGGTGCGGCGGCGTCCCGCTGCCCCACAGGCCGACGCGACCCCGACCCGCTATGCCGGCCGTTACCGCGCGTGCGGCACCACAGACATACTATCGCCGCCCAAGCCGAGGCCGGTCACTCACCCCGCTGTGGTGACGTCACTCACTCGGGCTCACTGCCGAGTGAGTAGGTGACGTCACTGCCAGAGCCAGCTGAGGTACGTGGATTTCCCGCTGCGTGGCAGCACTATGCACGAAGCGATGACAGTAGCAGCGGCAACAGTTGCAGCTACGGGTTGTGAACGTTGAAAATAGGTGGCGCTCGCGGATGAATGTTAAATAAAAACAACATGCCAATATATTGGTCAACTTTGGGATCGAAATAGCCTAAAGTATAATGAAAAGCACATCACAAGTGGTTTTCAGCATCGAATGACCGTCCCGGAGTGGAAGTCGCACAGGCGGAGCTTACAAGGAGGGCTCACGACATTTTTGGAGGGTTGTGGGTGCTTGAGCTCTCTACAAAGTATACAAAGTTCCACTCCTGCAAAGCAGGTGGGGGCAGGGATGGCCGAGTGGTTAAGGTGTTGAGCTCCACAACATCCCCACAACCAAAGGTCCCGGGTTCGACGCTCGCACCACTCGGAACATCTCCCAATCCCGCAGCCCACCGGCGAGACAGTGTGGGCGGCGCCATTAGCCGCGATCGTGCTTAAAGTGCGTCGATAACTATCCAATAAAAACAAACAAACAAACAAAGCAGGTGTGCTTCGCTCGGCCGGATTTTGTATTTGCGTATTGGCCGAGGCGCTAATGTTAAGGAGTGCAAAATATTGTTTTTGGGAGAGGAGTGTAGAATTGTTTCTTATCCGCAGTGGGATGGTGGTGCGTAACATGGCGCATGCAGGAAGGCATTTTGGCGACGATGGTGGTTGCGGGATCACCATCCGAGGCAACCATCCCTCCCCCAATTCTGTTAATGCAATGGAGGACGATCAATGACTCGGAGTGGGCGTGCCCCTCCCCCCCCCAGCTAGCATATTAGAGGATGCCCTGGTGCCTGGTATGGTTCATGGTGTGGTATGGTCCCAGAAGTGAGGCGATTTGTGAGGCGATGCCTTCATCAACGTCATAGGATCAACGTCATGCAGTCGAGAAGTCATAAAGTGTTCAGACTTAATAAGAGCCGCAAGGGACCATCCAGGTTAAGTCTGTAAGGGGAAGATACCATAACCCTGGCAAAAAGACACTCATCGCCCCATCCAACACCACATCCATAATTCCAAAGAATCCATCCATAAACATCCCACACACTCATCAATGCTATCTACCTTACCTATACAGCCCTATTCACTTGATCCAGTGTAACACATGTGGCTTGAGTGCCCTTCCAATAATTTTCAAACTCCATCCATGCCTGCTTAAAGGGGCCTGTACAGTGCACACCTGCTTAGCATAAATCTCACCCCATCCACCACTACGTATGACTGGAAAACAAGATTTTGCGGCTCAAGAAAGTTGTCCACCATATGTTTCAATACATTTGATGAGGGACTCCCCACAACATCAGCAGGCAGCCTATTGCACTCATCAATAATCCTTGGACTGAAGACCTGTTGTCGCTTAACTGTTCTACGCTATGATTTGTCTAACCTGAATTGATGACCCCTATGTGATAGTCTAAACGGAAGGGCATCATTCATATTGATCTGATCTAGCCCTGTAATGATTTTATACATTTCAATCATATCATCCCTTAATCTCCTATGCTTGAGTGAGTACATATCTAACGCCATACGTCTTTCCCCATTTTCTAAGTTACCTAGTCCACTGATGATTCTAGTGGGTTTGCGCTGCATTGAACGTCATTGATGTATGCTGATGCATAGCTAAGTATAAGTATGGTCCACCTGCATGCGTCCAACATGTCCAGTCCGCCGTTTCTCCCTGCGCTGTTCGTTCGAATGTCCTTTGTTTTGAACAAAACTGTCAGTAGCTGGCTGACAAAAGCTAACTCCACCCCACCCAGTGTTAGAATAATGGTGCTTCGTTAAATGTCCGTTGTCAAAACGGGTACAGTAGGATGTCAAAATTTGTCATGGAGGCATGCCAATTGAATATCGTTTCAGTTCTTGAAACTCAATGTTGAGCCAGTAGTGCACTCATAATTGCATGTTTGTCGCTTAATTTGTGGGACACCCAATATAGTGATACCTATAATAACGATAACGATCGTAATGCCATGGTATCAGCAGGTGGCACTGTTTAGCTGACCACATTTTATATAACTCTGCCTGAACTTGTTTACGAGATGCTTATTGATCACAATCCGTAATAGTGAGCATAAGCATGATACTTGTACACGAAATACTCTTAGAAACAACTCATGAATACTTCATAAGCACACGTCAACAAGCACGATGCCGATACTTCCTTGGAAATGACGCCTATTTAGTGCTGAGAAAGTGGTAGTATATCCCACCCCATTTGACGAATAATTTTGAACTGGCCCCAGCAGTGAGTCATGCACAAGGATATCATGAGGGTGCCATCAGTGGTCCAACGCCATTAAAATGTCATGTAGATGCGATGTGTGTATGGCTTTTCATTTCGTGTTTATCTTCCCAAGCTGAGCTTATCATCCAATGACCGATCTTTTCTGTAGTCGCCCCTATGTTTCATTCAAATGCCCTATCAATGGCAAAGTCGGCTGAAGTGAGTTACTTGGAAGCCGCCGTCAGCAGTTGTGCGCACCACGGATGCTCAGGTAACTGGGTGGCCTACTTGAAGCGAAGGTGTGTATTCCTTATTTCATGATATCGGGTGCGTCAAGCGAAGGTGTGCATTCCTTATTTCATGATATCGGGTGCGTCACACGATAGGAAAACGCCTGTGCTTCCCTGCGGAAATTATCAGATGCAAAGGCGAGATTCAGGGGTGGATCCAAGAGGTGGAAGGGAGGGTCACAGGGGCATGTGTCCCCCATATAATCCAGGAGTCTCTCGGACTGGAAAAAGCGCCCCTCCGCGTGCTCCCGAGTGCACCCAAAGCCTTTAGTTGTTAAGCCGAAGGTGCCCCTCCGAGTAAAAATGGTGTTCCTCCAGGGACGTTCGAGCTCATCGCCCACTATTTTTGTATTTCAATCAGTTGCGGCTGTCCGGAGAAGTTGCAGCGCCTTTAGACAGGTGCTCTCCCCTCCCACACAATCAACATTCGTAGATTCGCCTCTGGCGGGGTAAAGGAATTTGGACGGCTGTGCTCAAGTATGTATTTTACCTACTGTGTTATACTCTCCGATGCATTTTACGTTAAGACAAAGCTTCAAACTTGAGCCAGATCCAACTCTGAGCAACGCCCTCACGATATTATTCGCTCTTAAATGGCAATACAAGCTACCCTAGACATACTTTGGGTAACTTCGTAAATATTGCGCATCTTCTGAAGCAATTCTATGTGCAGGCTGTTCGCTCGCTGTCGGTCTGTGTGCCATTGCTCGCACGTCCATGTGGAACCTGCAACCCACGTGTAGGTATCCTCGCTGAAGTTGAATTGTACCAACGACCCGAACGTTGGTACAATTCAACGTTCTCCGAGCCGGAGACAACGAAGAAACCAGACCAAACCAGGAGCAATGTATGTGTTAACTTAAAATATTTGTTCTATATGCTAGCACAGGTATTTGTTTCCAAATGTATATCCCGTTTGATTTTGGGAACCGAGAATAGTATTAGATCTAATACTGCGCATAGTATTAGATCAGCATGTCACATTGTACTACGCATGGTATTATATCACCATGTCACATTGTTGCGCATAGTATTAGATCACCATGTCACATTGTACTATGCATAGTATTAGATCACCATGTCACATTGTACTGCGCATAGTATCAGGTCACCATGTGACATTGCACTATGCATGGTTTTAGATCACCATGTCACATTGTACTATGCATGGTATTAGATCACCATGTCACATTGTACTGCGCATAGTATTAGATCACCATGTCACATTGTACTGCGCATAGTATTAGATCAGCATGTCACATTGTGCTGCGCATGGTATTAGGTCACCATGTCACATTATACTGTGCGTAGTATTAGATCAGCATCTTTAGATCAGCATCATTATCAACACTTTGTCAGTGGCTGGGCGC
Organism: Ashinkailepas kermadecensis; assembly: GCA_034440615.1. NCBI lineage: Eukaryota > Metazoa > Arthropoda > Thecostraca > Neolepadidae > Ashinkailepas > Ashinkailepas kermadecensis. The sequence goes on along the minus strand of JAOTOM010004809.1, from coordinate 6,125 downwards.
AACGTATTTCTTACAGTTATAATTTGCACAAGCACTAGCAGGGCATGTCCCACGAATGTATCCATGCTATTCTCAAGCGCGAACACACGGAGTTGGGATGTGCGATTTGTCGCCGTTCTAGTCTCTGGGCGCCAAGTCTGAGCGGCTAATGAGACGCTCCATTGTCTGAAGCCGAGCCGCCACGTGAATGGCCCTGCTGGTGCCATATAGCAGGGGCGGATACAGAGGGGACATTGGGAGCATGTGCCTCCCACGTGGAAAGGTGACTGTCCTCTGACCGGGAAGGAGGTCCCTTCAGGAAGGCTAGAGTGCGCCCTCCGACATCGCTCAGCGAAATTTCCTCGGAGGGACCCCGCGAACATTCCGGTATGCGTCCCTGCCACATAGCCGCCGACCACCAACATAGCCACATAGCCTAGCCACATAGCCACGCTCCTGCCACATAACCCCCCACCACCAACCTGGCGACCAAAGCCAAGCCGGCGACCAAAGCCAAGCCGGCGCCCGGCCCGGCCAGCCCGGATAATTGCGTCGCCGTCCCGTGCTCAGAATGATGGCCAAGTCCGCCCAATAGATAGCCGGGCCGCCACCGCTCCTCCGCCGAGCGGATGCCACCACAATCGACCCCAGACGACCTGCCAAACGGACTGAGCCGCCGCCGACGGCTGCAGCGTTCGGGCGCGCCATTTCATTTCACTGACTGGTCAAAGCTGCAGATTCTGCTCTGCTGCTTTTCATATTTAATTTTTGGATCTTGACTGATCCTCTCTGCGGGAGAATTAGCTTATATCTTATATATGCCTCTTAAGAGGCCTCTTTCAGGCAATTCATTTCGGCGTGCCTTGATAAAAACGGCCAATGCCTATTTTGAAACTCTGAAAAGACGAAAATACCTTCATGAAAAGACTGTATGTGTCATTGACTCACCGAACAACCGTCAAACACAGTACGTGTGTCTCTGATACTGTACCTTGCCGATTATAACTGTCTTTTCTCTGACAGGTAAGTTCTTACGAAGTCAGCTGAGCCGCGTGCTGCTTGTTCTGCGGAATGCTTCCGGTTGAACTCAGTAAGTTCTGGTGCCAGTCCAGTGTTGTCTACTACAGACTCTGACCAGTTGTGCATCCAACGTCTCCAGCTGCATACCGCTGCTGCCGGGCTCAGCTGCGGCCGTCTACAGCGGGTCGACAGGCCTTCACGGTGTTCAGCGGGCTGACCGGCTTGTCAGATATTGTCTGGGATAATCATTTGTTTTCAAAAGAATGAAATCCAATCCGCAAACCTCCACTTGAAAGGGATTGCAGCGCAATATTCAGTCCTATGTGTTGAATAGGATTGCAATTAAATTCGCATTGCAATTTCAATCGCAATGATTTAGCAATCCTGCTAAATCATTGCGATATATATATTTCCTATGCTAACATAGGAAATATATATATATATATATATATATATATATATATATATATATATATGTATTAAATATGTATATATTCCTATGTATATATATATTTATATATATATATATATATATATATATATATATATATATATATATACACAAATAATTGAAGCAGGAAACAAAATAATTATATATGCTATAGTCGGAGAGATATATTGGTGAAAATATTTACTTCACGATACATGCCCTCCACGTACGAATAATGAACGCCAGATTATAAATCAAGGGAATGAAGACAAATATTCATTCAAAAAGAATTTCAAGGGTATTTCCAGACGTTTCGACCACATGAAAACTCATGAGACATGTGAGACGCGAAGAGATGAGTTAAATACGTGAAAAAGGTACCGACATAGACAGCGACAGACACAGCGACAAAGACAGATACAGAGACAGAGACAGAGACAGAGACAGAGACAGAGACAGAGACAGAGACAGAGACAGAGACAGAGACAGAGACAGAGACAGAGACAGAGACAGAGGCAGAGACAGAGACAGAGACAGAGACAGAGGCAGAGACAGAGACAGAGACAGAGACAGAGACAGAGACAGAGACAGAGACAGAGTCAGAGACAGAGACAGAAACAGACTACAATAATACAACTTGTAATAACACATTATTGCTGAGGGGTAGAGTTGGAGGGGTGCGCTCCGAAATTCCCAGTGAAAGATTAAGTTAGGATGTATATGCCGTTGTATGCCATGCATTTAATGGCATGTTGTTGTTTCATCTTTTAGGTCATTTTTTTCGTTTGAATGGCGCATTACATAATTTGTTTATCTGTACCATCCATCCTCATTCATATATGTATATATATATATATATATATATATATATATATGAATATATATTTATATATATATACATATCTATATATATATATATATATATATATATATATATATATATATATATATATATATATATATATATATATATAAACACAAATCATACCGAAGCTATGTTTGTTGATGGACTGGGATAATGGATTTTCGTCAACTGCCCATGACGAAGTGCATTAAACAAGTTGTCCGGCTGGTTAAATTCGTTATTTTTGCCTTTCAGTACATTTCATTATACGCAAAAGAAAAGGAAATGAGGAAGCCATCGGACGTTTGTTCGAAAAGAAGCGTGCGAAGTAGTAAGCATGTGTATTTGTTAGCGATACCGAAGCTGAATCCAGCCCAGTAAGTCAGTGTCCCGTCAACAAGAGGAAATACAATAACGCCAGTGGCCCGGTCCGACCGTATTGCTTTTCACATGCTAATGCATATGTAATCAGGCAACCGATGATAATACAGTTTTCACCCAAAGGCAGCCAAATTCCATAAAGGCTTATCTGTATTATAAGCTAGACCCCAGGTACAATAGTTTGTTTTTCTAGGCAGACCGCATGCCTTGCCTGAAGCCTGAAAAGCAATGCCATTGAACCCGGGGATAATTATATTGCACCACTACAAACACTCTTTTGACTTCAGCGCATTTAATTATACGCAAAATAATAGGAAATGAGGAGGCCATCGAGCCGTTGCTCATCAGCCCGTAGTCGAGGCCAATCTAAAAGTCAGTACATTACCCTGGACAATTGGGAGCACAATTGTATGCATCCGCACCCCGTGACCCGTAACTCGCACCCCGTGACCCGCACCCCGCACCCCGTGACCGGCACATCCGCACCCCGTGACACGCACATCCGCACCCCGTGACCCGTGACCCGTGACCCGTGACCCGCACCCCGCGACCCGTGACCCGTGACCCGTACATTCGCACCCCGGGACCCGCACATCCGCACCCCGTGACCCGCACAATCCGCACCCCGTGACCCACACAATCCGTACCCCGTGACCCGTGATCCGCACCCCGTGACCCGCACATCCGCACCCCGTGACCCGCACATCCGCACCCCGTGACCCGCACAATCCGCACCCCGTGACCCGCACATCCGCACCCCGTGACCCGCACATCCGCACCCCGTGACCCGCACATCCGCACCCCGTGACCCGCACATCCGCACCCCGTGACCCGCACAATCCGCACCCCGTGATCCGCACAATCCGCACCCCGTGACCCGTGACCCGCACAATCCGCACCCCGCGACCCGTGACCCGCACATCCGCACCCCGTGGCCCGCACATCCGCACCCCGTGACCCGCACATCTGCACCCCGTGACCCGCACATCCGCACCCCGTGACCCGTGACCCGCACAATCCGGACGGTCCATAAACGTGACCCACATAAGCCAGACGTTCCATTAACGTGGCTGTACCCGCATAAGAGGTGTCACGATTTTGGTCGAAGCGCACAGGAAATCGAACCAGGTAATTACGAGTGAACGCAAAACTCAGGCGAATCGACTACCGTGTATATGGTATTGGAACACATCTGAGCGGCTCTACTCCCGCGTATATGGTACATACAAAAACTCATCTGAGCGACTCTACTCCCGTGTATGGTACAAAAACTCATCTGAGCGACTCTACTCCCATGTATGTGGTACAAGAATTAATATGAGCGACACTACGTCCGTGTACATGGTACAAAAGCTAAGATAAGCGACTCTACTCACGTGTATATGTCAAAAGAATTCATCTGAGCGGCCTGGTGCTGTCGGACCGTCACGTTTTTGGAATCGTAAATACATTTTTCGTTTCATCGCTTCACGATCTATCTTCGCCGTTCAGACTTGGGGTGTTTTTTTTAATTTTGATATGAACATTGTTATCCCAATTGGAGCGGAGGAGGAGGATGGAGCAGCACAGGTGCTGCACACATGGCGTTTCGTCCACTTTTTCAAGGTGTGTCACGTAGCCCATTCTTGGACCACTATTGCATTTCGAAAGAAGGACACCAGAAGGCGTGCCGAACACTGAAATATGCATCAACTGAATTCCACATGGCCTTCAGTGACAAAAACACGTACTTTTCCCGGATTCTGCGTGTGCTTCACCTTCGGTTTCCAGGCATGACAGCATTGTACGGCACACATAGACAGAATTACATACGGCGCGTGCGTGCTGCGCCAGAAGGCGACCAGTCCAATGTCTGAGTAATTGGCTAACAACTGGAGCAGCCAGTTCTTGTGTCTGCCGGACCACGCACCGCCTACACCTCACTATGCACTATGCAGTGGGCGAACATACGTGCGGGCCGCTCACCCGTAAGTACGCTTATTGTGCAGGCTGCAGCTCCATCGGGGGCAGTGATTGGCCCGACACCCGTATATACAGGCTACAGCTCCATCGGGCAGTGTTTGGCCTGACACCCGTATATGCAGGCTACAGCTCCATCGGGCAGTGTTTGGCCTGACACCCGTATATACAGGCTCCAGCTCCATCGGGCAGTGTTTGGCCTGACACCCGTATATACAGACTGCAGCTCCATCGGGCAGTGATTGGCCTGACACCCGTATATACAGGCTCCAGCTCCATCGGGCAGTGTTTGGCCCGACACCCGTATATACAGGCTCCAGCTCCATCGGGCAGTGTTTGGCCTGATACCCGTATATACAGGCTGCAGCTCCATCGGGCAGTGATTGGCCTGACACCCGTATATACAGGCTACAGCTCCATCGGGCAGTGTTTGGCCTGACACCCGTATATACAGACTGCAGCTCCATCGGGCAGTGTTTGGCCTGACACCCGTATATACAGGCTGCAGCTCCATCGGGCAGTGTTTGGCCTGACACCCGTATATACAGGCTGCAGCTCCATCGGGCAGTGTTTGGCCTGACACCCGTATATACAGGCTGCAGCTCCATCGGGCAGCGTTTGGCCTGACACCCGTATATACAGACTGCAGCTCCATCGGGCAGTGTTTGGCCTGACACTCGTATATACAGGCTACAGCTCCATCGGGCAGTGTTTGGCCTGACACCTGTATATACAGGCTGCAGCTCCATCGGGCAGTGTTTGGCCTGACACCCGTATATACAGGCTACAGCTCCATCGGGCAGTGTTTGGCCTGACACCCGTATATACAGACTGCAGCTCCATCGGGCAGTGATTGGCCTGACACCCGTATATACAGGCTGCAGCTCCATCGGGCAGTGTTTGGCCTGACACCCGTATATACAGGCTACAGCTCCATCGGGCAGTGTTTGGCCTGACACCCGTATATGCAGGCTACAGCTCCATCGGGCAGTGTTTGGGCTGACACCCGTATATACAGGCTCCAGCTCCATCGGGCAGTATTTGGCCTGACACCCGTATATACAGGCTTCAGCTCCATCGGGCAGCGTTTGGCCTGACACCCGTATATACAGGCTGCAGCTCCATCGGGCAGTGTTTGGCCTGACACCCGTATATACAGGCTGCAGCTCCATCGGGCAGTGTTTGGCCTGACACCCGTATATACAGGCTGCAGCTCCATCGGGCAGTGTTTGGCCTGACGCTTTCGGAGCCGGTCTTTTCCAGTATCTTTTCCCAAGAAGATCAAATGTTCCCGAATTTCGGTTGTGACGAGGTGTGCGGCCCCACCGGTCGTCTGTCCTCTGTTTACGCTGCCCGGTGTGGCTGGTGCTGGACGCAATGTCTCCGTACGGTGTGGCATGACCCAGTATGTCGGGTCTGGACCCTCTATGGTGTGCTGTGGCCCGGTGTGGTGTGGTGTGTCCCCGCACAATATCCCAGCCCGGCATTGTGTGGTGTGTCATGGTATAGTAG